>JAPDDO010000289.1:15000-102177 GCA_027422415.1 Schizothorax lantsangensis
CACCCCCTCGCGGTACATATGTAAATAACCACGTGTGCCGCGTGCTCATGGAGACGCCCAACAACAAACAAAGCCTGAGGAGATCATACTGTTAGTTTCTGGAAGAAGACGAGCTGATAAAGGCTGGATTTCCCTCAAAATAAGAGCAAGAGTTCATCCAGAAGAGAAAATCGATCTGATGAGTCAAGTCAAGTCAAGTCAACTTTATTTATATAGCGCTTTTAACAATACAAATTGTGACAAAGCAACTGCACAATATCAAAATGGGAAAATAGTGTCAATAATGTAAAATGACAAGATTAAACACTCAATTTTCAGTTAAAGGCATTTCATTGTTGAATTCAGTGATGGCATCGTCCAGCTCAGTTCAGTTCAAAAAGTTTCTGTTCAATCAAGTCGACGATATTGCTGGAAATGAAGTGTCCCCAACTAAGCAAGCCAGAGGCGACAGCGGCAAGGAACCAAAACTCCATCGGTGACAGAACGGAGAAAAAAACCTTGGGAGAAACCAGGCTCAGTCGGGGGGCCATTTCTCCTCTGGCCAGACGACACAGCAGTTCAATTCCAACTGCTGCAAAGTCAGATTGGAGGGCTCAACTGGTTTCCGAGGTCTTTTCCTGATGGCTGTCTAGGTGACGGGGTCCTCACTGGGGGTCTGTCTCTGGGGCTCATCTAGGTGTCCTGGTCTCCGCTGACGTTCAGGGCTGTAGAGGTCGTCTCTAGGTGCTGATGAATGCGTGACCTCGGAATAAGAAAGAAACAGACGAATATTAGCATAGATGTCAATCTTTTTACGATGTAACAAGTACATCGTGTGTTATGGGAAGGGTTCCCGGTTCCGGTTGATCTAATTAATGCAGCCTAACAATCCTTTAACGGATTTGAATAATAGAAGTGTATTAGTGTGTTATGTGTACGCCAGGTTAAAGAGATGGGTCTTTAATCTAGATTTAAACTGACAGAGTGTGTCTGCCTCCCGAACAGTGTTTGGTAGATTGTTCCAGAGTTTGGGCGCTAAATTGGAAAAAGATCTGCCGCCCGCAGTTGATTTTGATATTCTAGGTATTATCAAATGGCCAGAGTTTTGAGAACACAGCGGACGTGAAGGACTATAATGCGATAAGAGCTCGCTCAAGTACTGAGGAGCTAAACCATTCAGGGCTTTATAAGTAATTAACAAGATTTTAAAATCTATACGATGTTTAGTAGGGAGCCAGTGCAGTGTTGACAGAACCGGGCTAATGTGGTCATACTTCCTGGTTCTAGTAAGAACTCTAGCTGCTGCATTTTGAACCATCTGTAATTTGTTTATTAAGCATGCAGAACAACCACCCAATAAAGCATTACAATAATCTAACCTTGAGGTCATAAACACATGAATTAATATTTCTGCATTTGACATTGAGAGCATAGGTCTCAGTTTAGATATATTTTTAAGATGAAAAAATGCAGTTTTACAAATGCTAGAAACGTGGCTGTACAGAGCATTTACAGAGCAGCCATCAAGTGTTAGACATTGTTGTAGGTTATTACTTGTGGGGGTTTTAGGTCCGATAATTAACACCACTGTTTTTTCAGAATTAACAGTAAGAAATTACTCGGCATCCAGTTTTTTATATCGACTATGCATTCCATAAGTTTCTCAATTTGGTGTGTTTCACCAGGCAGTGAAGAAATATAGAGCTGAGTATCATCAGCATAACAGTGAAAGCTAACCCCGTGTTTCCTAATGATATTTCCCAAGGGTAACATATAAAGCGTGAAAAGTAATGGCCCTAGTACTGAGCCTTGAGGAACTCCATACTGCACTTGTGATCGATATGATACCTCTTCATTCACTGCTACGAATTGATGGCGGTCAGATAAGTACGATTTGAACCAAGCTAATGCACTTCCACTAATGCCAACAAAGTTTTCTAGTCTATTCAAAAGAATGTTGTGATCGATAGTGTCGAACGCAGCGCTAAGATCCAGTAGAACTAATAGAGAGATACAACCACGATCAGATGATAAGAGCAGGTCATTTGTAACTCTAATGAGTAAGTAATATTTATTTTTTGCATTAGTTATTGTGACATAAACACGTTTATTTGGGTTTTTCCCAAACGACAACATGATGAATGCTACCATCTAAGAATGTTTAGACCATTTTTATAATTAATACTCTGTTCAAAAATAGATTTAATAGCGTGCTAAACAATAATAATTAGTTTCTCAGATATAAGTTTCACAAATATCAGGGCATGTCAAAACATCTCAAGGGCCCCAAAATCACCTCAGACCCCAGAGGGTTAAACCACGACTTGCAATCAAAGTTAGCATGCCGAGATGAGGGGAGGACTCTAGATCAGTTTATTGAGCTCACCATACAGATTGATAACCTCCTCAGATCACGTCATCCTTAAACACGTTTACCATCTATGGCAGTCTCCGATCATCCCGAACCCATGCAGGTCGACAGTTATCACATTTCACCAGAGGAGAGAGATCGTCGCATCAATACTATCTTTTACTACCTATACTATATTTCTCCTTTGGCAGTCGAGGCAGTAGACGGACGGCCACTGGGCACCGGACGGATACTCGCCTCACCACGAAACTTACTATGAGAACTGGAGTTCTTCATCAAGAGACTATTCAATCTACATCCTTTCTACTTCTCATGCACCCACCATTCTAGGATTACCTTGGCTTCGCAGACACAACCATAACATCTCATGGCAAAACTCTCAGATAATCAGTTGGAACGAGAACTGTCTTTCCCGTTGTATCTCTACACTTAATCCTCTTCCCCTTCGAACGGTTACCATCAATGAGACAGAGATATGAAGGTAAAATGACGTCAAAAAGATTTGCATGCGCAGGGTAATATTTGTGAAAGTGTAAGTGACATTGCAAGCGTAAAATACATTTGCATGCGCAAAATAAGTTTTGTAAAGGTGTAAATCAAGTTATAAGCTCAAGAAAACCGGACTTGCATCATTTTACTATGTTTTGTAAGTGTAAATCATGTGTTGAAAAACTGCAACTTCATATTAATTTGAAATAAATATGATCTGTATTCTTCTGACCTACGTTTTTTCCGCGCTTACACTTTTGGCACGTTTTTTTTGCGCTGAAATGCGGCCAAAAGCCTTGCAAGTCTGTAAACGGCAATTTGCAAGCAAAAACAGTGGTGTTAAGAACTGCAAAACGGATTCACTCTGAAGAATATGTCTCTGTGTGTACAACCCCAAATCAGAAAAAGTTGGGAGAGTATGGAAAACGCAAATAAAAAAAGAAAGTAGTGATTTCTAAATATACTTTGACTTGTATTTCATTGCAGACAATATGAACACAAAATATTTCATGTTTTGTCTGGTCAACTTCATGTCATTTGTAAATATACATCCTTTCCTGTCATTCAGACCTGCAACACATTCCAAAAAAAATAGCAATTTAGGGCTAGTAATGAGGTAAATTGGTTAAATAATGATGTGATTTGAAACAGGTGATGTCAACAGGTGATTGTAATTATGATTTGGTACAAAAGCAGCATCCAAGAAAGGTCTAGTCCTTTAGGAGCAAAGATGGGCCGAGGATCGCCAGTTTGCCAACAAATACATGAGAAAATTATTGAAATGTTTAAAAACAATGTTCCTCAAAGAAAGATAGTAAGAGATTTGGATATTTCACCTTCAACAGTGCATAACATAATTAAAAGATTCAAGGAATCTGGAGGAATTTCAGTACGTAAAGGACAAGGGCGCAAGCCTAAGCTGAACAACCGTGATCTCCGATCCCTCAGGCGGCACTGCATCAAGAATCGTCATTCATCTATAAGCGATATCACCACATGGGCTCAGGACTACTTTGGCAAACCTTTGTCAAGTACCACAATACGTAGTTACATCCACAAATGCCAGTTAAAACTGTACTGTGCCAAAAGGAAGCCCTATGTTAACAGTGTCCAGAAGCGCCGTCGACTTCTCTGGGCTCGGAGGCATCTGGGATGGACCACCACACAGTGGAAACGTGTACTGTGGTCAGATGAATCAGTATTTCAGGTATTTTTTGGGAGGAATGGACGCCGTGTGCTCCGGACCAAAGAAGAAAAGGATCATCCAGACTGTTGCCAGCAACAAGTCCAAAAGCCAGGGTCTGTCATGGTATGGGGTTGTGTCAGTGCCCTTGGCAAAGGTAACTTGCACTTCTGTGATGGCACCATTAATGCTGAAAAGTACATAGAGATTTTGGAGCACAACATGCTGCCTTCAAGAAGACATCTTTTCCAGGGACGTCCATGCATATTTCAACAAGACAATGCAAAACCACATTCTGCACACATTACAAAGTCCTGGCTGCGGAAGAAGAGGGTACGGGTACTTGACTGGCCTGCCTGCAGTCCCGACCTGTCTCCAATAGAGAATGTGTGGCGCATTTTGAAGCGCAAAATGCGACAACGAAGACCCCGTACTGTTGCCCACCTTAAGTCTTGTTTGCAGGAAGAATGGGACAAAATTACACCTGAAACACTTCATCACTTGGTGTCTTCAGTCCCTAAACGTCTTTTAAGTGTTGTGAAAAGGAATGGCAACATTACAAAGTGGTAAATGCTTTACTGTCCCAACTTTTTTTGGAATGTGTTGCAGGTCTGAATGACAGGAAATGATGTATATTTACTAATGACATGAAGATGACCAGACAAAACATGAAATATTTTGTGTTCATATTGTCTGCAATGAAATACAAGTCAAAGTAAATTTAGAAATCACTACTTTCTTTTTTTATTTGCGTTTTCCATACTGTCCCAACTTTTTCTGATTTGGGGTTGTAAAATAAAGCTGTTGCAAAGGTGTAAACAACGTGTTGTGTACGCAGAGCATAACTTTTCCTGAAATAACCCAATATGCGCCGCACCATCTTTCTTTTCTCTGCGCTTGCAGTTTTGGCACGATTCTCTCACTAACTGAGTTTTGCAAGCGTGAGGGGAGGGCGTAATCATTAAGTTTTAAAACATCATTAAAACTTAATGATGTTTTAATTAAGTTGGTATTTATTTATTATTATTTTTTTACTGTATGTGTACGTTAAAAGTACCATTCCGGCAGCAAGAACGTTCCCGGACTAAATTAAGATAAATGTCTTGGCATATGATGTGTTTATTTGAACCAATCAGATAAGAGTAAATGGAGAGTCAGCGAGAGCCTCATTTGATTGGCTACAAGAAGAAGGTCCCGCCCTCCCCTCACGCTTGCAAAACTCAGTTAGTGAGAGAATCGTGCCAAAACTGCAAGCGCAGAGAAAAGAAAGACGGAGCTGTACATATCGGATTATTTTGGGAAATGTTTGCTCTACATACACAAGTCATTTAGACAATTGACACAGTTTGTTTTTTTACACATACAGATTGGTTCTACGCAGTCAATCCGTTTTGCAGTTCTTTAAACTGTTGTTTTCGCTTGCAAATCACTGTTCACAGGCTTGCAGTGCTTTTGACCGTATTTTGGTGAAAAAACATGCCAAAAGTGTAAGCGCGGAGAAATGGAAAGCGGAAGAATACAGATCATATTTATTTCGCGTTAGCATGAAGCTGCAGTTTCACAATACATGAATTACACTTGCAAAAAAAGTAAAATGCTGCAGAATCTTTTTTTCTTGCACTTGAATCTCGATTTGCACCTTTACAAATCGTTTCTTGCGCATGCAAATTTAATTTACGTTTGCAATCATATGTACACTTGCACAACTCTTACCCTTCACATGCAAATCTTTTAGGCATTAATTTACCGTCATACAGAGATCCCTGAACTGCCCAGTGTTTATCATGATCTGAGTGAAGCTTTCAGCAGGATCAAGGCATCACAACTACCTTCACACAGACCCTCAGATTGCGCTATCGATCTTCTGCCGGGCTCTAACCCCCCTAGGGGACGCATATTTCCCTTATCTCAACCAGAATCAGAGGCCATGAATGATTATATCAAGGAGGAATTGGCTAAAGGCTTCATTCAACCCTCTACCTCTCCAGCATCAGCAGGGTTTTTCTTCGTGAAGAAAAAGGATGGTGGTCTCTGTCCTTGTATTGATTATCGTGGTCTCAACAATCTGACCGTTAAATTTCGCTACCCCCTACCTCTGGTTCCCTCTGCACTGGAACAGCTGAGAACCGCCAAATTCTTCACGAAACTGGACTTACGCAGTGCGTATAATCTTATTCGGATCCGTGCTGGGGACGAATGGAAAACAGCTTTCTCTACGATCACTGGACACTACGAATATCGAGTGATGGCCTTCAGCCTAGCCAACAGTCTGTCAGTTTTTCAGTCATTTATCAATGACGTCTTCAGAGACATGCTCAACAGGAATGTTATTGTTTACATCGATGATATTCTGGTCTACTCAGAATCCCTCGAGAAACATATCCAGGATGTCAGGGCAGTTCTCAAACGCCTCATTGAACATCAACTTTACACCAAAGCTGAAAAGTGCGAGTTTCATCTAACTTCTCTCTCATTCCTGGGCTACGTGATAAGCCGTGAGGGGGTAGCTATGGATGAGAACAAGGTAAACGCACTTGTGAATTGGCCACTACCATCCACAGTCAAGAGGTTGCAACGTTTTCTGGGATTCACCAACTTCTATCGCCGATTTATCAGAGGATTCAGTTCAGTGGCCACTCCGCTCACTAATATGACGAAGAAGGGTACTAATCGTCTTCACTGGTCACTCACTGCCCAAGAGGCTTTTCAAAGACTAAAGCAATGATTCACCGCTCCCATCTTGCACCATCCTGATCCCAATGTACCGTTCATAGTTGAGGTTGACGCTTCCAACATCGGAATAGGGGCCGTGTTGTCACAACGCCAAGGCTCACCAGCGAAGATGTTCCCATGTGCCTTTTATTCACGCAAATTGAGATCAGCGGAGAGAAATTATGATGTCGGTGACAAGGAGCTATTGGCCATGAAAGCTGCACTCGAAGAGTGGCGTCATTGGTTGGAGGGGTCTAAGCATTCGTTCACCGTTCTGACAGATCATCGCAACTTAGAATACTTGAGAACGGCCAAAAGACTAAATCCACGCCAGGCAAGGTGGTCCCTATTCTTCTCTAGATTCGACTTCACTGTCACTTATCGACCAGTGTCTAAGAACACTAAGGCTGATGCGTTATCATGTCAATTTGAAGAAAATCCTGACTCCAAGAGGCTAGAGAGTGTAATTTCCCCGACTCTCATTGTGTCACCCATTCAATGGGACATTATTACCGAAATAGAGCAGGCCAATTCAGAACTGGAAATTCCTCCTGAGTGCCCTCAAGATAAGTTGTTTGTTCCTGAGACTCTTCGAGAGAGAACGATCACACAAGTTCATACTTCACTCAGCTCAGGCCATCCGGGCGTCAACGCAACCATCCAACTTCTCCAAAACCGATTTTGGTGGTCATCTCTGAGAAAAGTCACAGTGAATTTGATTCATCTATGCCAAGTTTGCAACACACAGAAACCATCCCGCCAGTTACCGGCAGGGCTCCTCCAACCACTACCCATACCTCAACGTCCCTGGTCACATATCGCCATTGATTTTTTACCCAATTCTAACGGCCATACCACAATCCTCACTGTCATTGACCGTTTCTCGAAGATCTGTCGCCTCATTCCTCTGCCTAAACTGCCCACTGCTCTGGAGACCGCTGGACAGCTATGTGACCTAGTCTTTCGCTTCTACGGTCTACCTGAGGATATAGTTTCCGACCGAGGGCCCCAAATTACCTCCCATTTGTGGGAGGTATAGAATACAACACAAGGGAAGTATACATAAAATAAAATGAATAAAAAATAAGATATAAAGAACAAAATATAAAATATAAAAGAATGTGCATGACAGTATGCTGTAGAATTAAATATTAAGATAAGCATGACTGTACGAGAGAGGAATGTGCAAACAGGTTGTAGATGGTTGACATGTAGCAGCAATCTCAAAAAAATAAAAAAATAAATAAGATAATAAGATACCAAGACACAGAAAGTGTTGTGTGCAAATTACACTGTCAGTATGAGGTAGAGAATTATGAATATCTTACTGATTGTTAGTGATTATAAAGTAAGTCATGATGATGTTAAGAGGCTGAGTTTGAGTTAAGGAGTCTGATGGCCTGGGGGAAGAAACTCCTCCTAAGTTTCTCAGTTTTTGCCATCAGGCATCGGAAGTGCTTACCAGATGGCAGCAAAGTGAAAAGACAGTTACCGGGGTGATTTGAGTCTTTGATGATTTTTACAGCTCTGCTTCTGCAGCGTTTGAGGTAGATGTCCTGCAGAGAGGGGAGAGCAGACCCTGAGATGCACTCAGCTAAGCGCACAACTCTCTGCAAGGCTTTGCAGTCTTGACCGGAGCTGTTTCCATACCACACTGAGATGGTACTCAGATATGTTTTTCAAAAAAAAAAAAAAAAATCAACAGTCCATAACACACAGTCCATTACAGTCCATAACACACAAGTTGAAGGCAGAAACAGAAACTGTTTTCTAGAAACACAGTCTGAGATGTTTGTTTTACGTGCCGTGAGAAAGTGACAGGGGAAAAAAAAAATCAAATCTGATCATCAGACTGAAACAGATTTCCAGAAATGCCATTTGAATAGGATTTCAAACCACATATGATTTCATGTGATTTTTTGCCGCTCAGATGCCGTTGCTCCAAACATTTATTCATTTCTTTCTCGTGCTGAACACAAAATAATATATTTTGAAGAATGTGGGTCACCAAACAGTTGCTGGTCCACATTGACTTCTATAGTATTTTGTTCTACTCTTCAACGCATTCAAGATGGCGCCGAGGATGGCAGCCGTGTTGCGAGCTCCGAGAAAATTCTGCAGGTTTTCATATGTTTTTTTTTTTTTTTTTGTTGTTTTACCTGTTAGATGTTGTTAGTATAACTGTCTACAATAGAGACACGCTTTTAAACATCGGTTCTTCCGTCGCGCAACGCAAACCAGACTTTGAGTTCCTGAACGCCGGTGGATTGTTCACAGACACAGCATCAGAGCCCTTTGTCTGGAACGCACGACCACGATGAAAGAAACATAGCCGGAAAAGAGGGAAGAGAGCTGGCGTTCTCGTCAGACTGAGACGCCGTGACTTTCGACCACCTCTCCCAACCATTTTGCTGGCTAACGTTCAGTCACTGGATAACAAACTCTGTGAACTGCTTGCGCGCATCTCATACCAACGAGAAACAAGGGACTGCTGCGTTATTTGCCTCACAGAAACCTGGATGTCTGCAATGGTTCCAGACTCAGCCATCGAGCTCACGGGCTTCTCCGTGCATCGCTCGGACAGAACGAAAGAGCTCACAGGGAAAAGCAGAGGTGGGGGCGTTTGTTTCTATATCAACAACTCGTGGTGTGATGAAAGGAACCTACACTCTATTAAATCCTTCTGCTCCCCTGATCTGGAATTTCATATGCTTCTGTGTCGACCATTCTGGCTACCGAGGGAATTTACAGCTATCATAATCACGGCTGTTCACATTCCCCCTCAAGCCAACACAGACCAGGCACTCAGGGAACTGTACGGGAATATAAGTGATCAGGAAACCGCGCACCCAGATGCAGCGTTTGTTATTACGGGGGACTTTAATAAAGCCAACTTCAGAACAATAGCTCCAAAATACTTTCAACACATCACCATCAACACGCGTGGTGATCATGTACGGGACCATTGCTACTCCCCCTTCAGGGATGCTTACAAATCCCTCCCCCGCCCACCTTTCGGCAAATCGGATCACTCCTCCGTTCTGCTTCTACCTGCTTATAGGCAGAAACTGAAATGTGAAGCACCCGCCCTCAGGACAATTCAATGCTGGTCGGACCAGTCGGACGCTATACTACAGGACTGTTTTGATCACGTGGACTGGGACATGTTCCGGGCAGCGTCTGATGACGACATAGAGGCGTATTCAGATACGGTCACGTGTTTCATCAGGAAGTGTATAGAGGACGTAGTTCCGACCAAAACAATACGCATCTACCCCAACCAAAAACCGTGGATTAACAGCGATGTTCGATCAGCCTTGTCAGCGCGGACATCTGCATTTAAATCCGGAAACACTGACTATCGGAAACAAGCCAGTTACGATCTCAGGAGATCCATCAAAGCAGCCAAACGACAATATAAAAACAAAGTTGAAGAACAATTCAACAACAACAACCCAAGAAGCATGTGGCAGGGCATCAACAACATCACAGGTTTTAAAGGGAATAAACCAGCTACTGTGAACATTGCCGCCTCTCTACCGGATGAGTTGAATACTTTTTATGCTCGTTTCGAGGCTCATAACACCGCCCACACAGAGTGTGCTCCCACGGCTGCTGCAGAAGAGGTGAGTCCACTCTCCCCTTCTGTCGCGGATGTAACTCGATCCTTCAAACGGGTGAACATCCGCAAAGCTGTGGGCCCGGATGGCATCCCAGGTCGTGTGCTCAAAGCATGCGCTTACCAACTAGCCAGGGTTTTTACAGACATCTTCAATCTGTCCCTCTCTCTGTCGGTGGTTTCCTCATGCTTCAAAAAATCCACCATTGTGCCCATACCTAAGAAAAATAAAATCACATGCTTGAATGACTGGAGGCCCGTTGCTCTGACAGCCATCTTCAGCAAGTGTTTTGAGAAGCTCATCAGAGACCACATCTGCGCTGTGCTGCCTGCCTCACTGGACCCACTACAATTTGCATACCGCAGAAACCGTTCCACAGACGACGCTATTGCCTTCACCCTGCACACTGCTCTCTCCCACCTGGAAAATAAGTCAAGTCAAAGTCAAAGTCAGCTTTAGTGTTAGAGTTCAGTGTTGCGTGGGGTAAGAGAGGGGAGGGGGGGCAAGGATGGGAGGAAGTTCAGCTTCCTGACAGCCTGGTGGATGAAGCTGTCTTTCAGTCTGTTGGTCCTGGCTTGGAGACTCCTCAGTCTCCTCCCTGATGGTAGCAGACTGAAGAAGTTGTGTGTCGGGTGGGTGGGATCACCTGCAATGCTGAGGGCTTTGCGGGTGAGACGGGTGTTGTAGATGTCCTGGAGGGAGGGGAGAGAGACACCAACGATCTTCTCAGCTGCTCTCACTATCCGTTGAAGGGACTTGCGGACACACAGTGATGCAGCTAGTCAGAATGCTCTCGATGGTGCCTCTGTAGAAGGTGCACATGATGGGGGCTGGGGCTCTGGCTCTTCTTAGTTTGCGGAGGAAGTAGAGACGCTGTTGTGCTTTCTTGGCTAGTGCTGCAGTGTTGTTGGTCCAGGAGAGGTCCTCTGTGATGTGTACACCCAGGAACTTGGTGCTGCTCACTCTCTCCACGGTCGTACCATTGATGGTCAGAGGAGCATGCAGAGAGTGCACTCTCCTGAAGTCAATGACAATCTCCTTCGTCTTCTCCACATTCAGAGAGAGATTGTTGTCACTGCACCACCCTGCCAGGCGGCTCACCTCGCTCCTTTAGTTTGTCTCATCTCTGTTGCTGATGAGACCCACCACAGTCGTGTCATCCGCAAATTTAATGAAGCGGTTGGAGTTGTGTGACGGTATGCGGTCGTGGGTCAGCAGAGTGAAGAGGAGGGGGCTCAGCACACATCCTTGAGGGGCCCCTGTGTTCAGTTTGATGGTGCTGGATGTGTTACTGCCGACCCGTACTGCCTGAGGTCTCCCGATCAGAAAGTCCAACAGCCAGTTGCACAGCGACATATTGAGCCCCAGCTGGACCAGTTTATGAATGAGCTGTTGAGGGATGATTGTGTTGAATGCTGAACTGAAGTCTATGAACAGCAATCTGACATACGTGTCCGTTTTGTCTAGGTGTGTGAGGGCTGGGTGGAGGGCAGTGGCGATGGCATCATCGGTCGAGCGATTGGACCTATATGCAAACTGGAAGGGGTCCAGGGAGGGGGGGAGGACAGACTTGATGTGCTGCATGACTAACCGTTCAAAGCACTTCATGAGAATAGGAGTGAATGCTACTGGACGGTAGTCATTGAAGCAGGATGGATATGACTTCTTCGGGACTGGAATGATGGTGGTAGCTTTGAAGCATGTGGGGACAACAGCCTGGTTTAGTGAGATGTTGAAAATGTCTGTGAAGACATCAGTGAGTTCCACTGCACAGTCTCTCAGTACACGCCCAGGAATGTTGTCAGGACCCGGAGCTTTGCGTGCATAGATCCTGCTGAGGGATCTCCTCACGCTGTGCGGGGACAGCGTCATCACCTGGTCGCCGGGAGGGGGTGGAGTCTTCTGTGCAGTGGTGCTGTTTTGTGCCTCAAAGCGAGCAAAGAAGGCATTCAGCTCGTTCAGCAGGGGGATGGTGCTGTCACAGGTCTGTGGTGGGGGCTTGTAGTCCGTAATGGTCTGAATCCCCTGCCACAGGCTCTGAGTGTCTCTGCTGTCGCTGAAACGATGGGCTATCCTCCTGGAGTACTGTCTCTTGGCCTCTCTGATGCCGCGGGATAGGTTGGCCCTAGCTGTCCTTAGGCCCTCCTCATCTCCAGCTCTAAAGGCAGCATTCCGAGCCTTCAGAAGTCTGTAGACCTCCCCTGTCAGCCACGGCTTCTGGTTGGCCTGGACAGTGATAGTCTTTGTGACCGTTACATCATCAATACACTTGGTGATGTAGGCAGTGACAGTCTCTGAGTACTCTTGGAGGTCTGTGGTGTTGTTGTATGTGGCAGCCTGCTTAAACATATTCCAGTCAGTGGTGTCGAAACAGTCTTGAAGTGCCTCTGACGACCCTTCCGGCCACACTTGTATCTGCTTGTGTATTGGTTTGATGACTTTAACGAGCGGTCTGTGTGCAGGCATAAGAACACCTATGTGAGGATGCTGTTCGTGGATTATAGTTCAGCATTTAACACCATAGTGCCTGCCACACTGGTTGAGAAGCTCCAGACTCTGGGACTGAACAGATCTCTGTGCAGCTGGATCCTGGACTTCCTGACAGGCAGAAGTCAGGTGGTCAGAATGGGCAACAACACCTCATCTCCCCTGATCCTCAACACTGGTGCCCCGCAGGGCTGCGTCCTCAGCCCACTCCTGTACTCCCTGTACACACACGACTGTACAGCTACACACAGCTCCAACGTCATCATCAAATTTGCCGATGACACAACGGTGATAGGCCTGATCACCGACAACGATGAGACTGCCTACAGGGAGGAGGTGAGTACCCTGACTAAATGGTGCCAGGAGAATCACCTCTCACTCAACATCGACAAGACCAAGGAGCTGGTGGTGGATTTCAGGAGACAGAGCAGAGAACACACACCCATCTCCATCGACAAGACACCTGTGGAGCAGGTAAACAGCTTTAAGTTCCTCGGCGTTCACATCACCGAGGATCTCACATGGTCTGCTCACACAGACGCAGTGCTGAAGAAGGCACATCAGCGCATCTTCTTCCTGAGACGGCTGAGGAAGTTTGGAATGAGCCCCAGCATCCTCAGATCCTTCTACACCTGCACTGTGGAGAGCATCCTGACCGGCTGCTTCACCGCCTGGTTTGGAAACAGCACCGCTGGCAACCGCAAAGCTCTGCAAAGAGTGGGGCGAACTGCCCGCCACATTGTTGGAGGTGAGCTTCCCTCCCTCCAGGACATCTACACCAGGCGGTGTATAAGGAAAGCCAGGAGGATCATCAAGGACTCCAGCCATCCATCCCACAGACTGCTCTCTCTGCTGCCCTCAGTGAGACGTCTCCGCAGCATCCAATCCCGCACTAGCCGACTGAGGGACAGCTTTTTCCCTCAGGCTATCAGGCTAATGAACAGTCAGAACTAATTCACCCTACATCACACTCCCACTCACACAACATGCCATGCACTGCACTTTAACACCGTTCTACTTGACTACACGCACACACTGCAATAATACAACCTATCTGCTATCACTGGATACCATACAATGCACATCCACGACATTGCATATGTATAATCTGTTGCACCTTTGCACAACTCTCTATTGCACAACTAATCTGTTGTAAATGTATAATCTGTTGCACCTTCACATATTACTATGTATAGATGTGTACATAATGTAGAATGTGTACATACGGTGTATTGGTAACTAAGTATGTCTTTATAGTACACTGTGTGTATTGAGTATACGTATGTGTATTTTGCACATTGTCTTCTTTACAGTCTGTAAATATGTACTGTCTATATGTAAATTGTTTTGTTTTTTGTCTGGAGCACGCTCTCAAGAATTTCACTCACCAAGGCACTTGTGCTGTGGTGATGTGACAATAAAAGTGAATTGATTTGATTTGATTCTGGAAGTCACTGAGCACCAGCAACGGTCTGCGTGAGTAAATGATTACAGAAATTTCATTTTTGGGGGGAACTATCCCTTTAATATCAATAAAACTACAAAAGACAGAGAAAAATCACTTACTGCTTTTGACTTAATAACTTGAATACAGTTGCTTTAATGAAAATTAATGTACAATTTATACAGGAGTTGTGTTTTATTTTTTACACTTGTTCATTCAATATCTTGAACATTTATGGTTAAATATATCTACTGTAGCTAAAAAATAAAGCACTGTTCATTTAATTTATACATTATGTAGAGTATTTGTAATGTATGTCTTTTTTTTAAATAACAAAGATAAAATAATTGTTTTTTTATTTATCTAAACCCACTTTGGCCTAAATGTCTGTCATTAATTTTTCTTTTGTATTTTGTCTCCTCGTAAGGATAAATTCTTAAAAGAGGAAAATAAGTTTGGCTGTACTGCTCAGTTACATACAAAATAGAAAACCACCATGACGAAGAATTTGTAATGTAAGAAATTAGAAGAAAAAAAAGTAAGAATAAATGTAAAGAATAAATAAAAGTAGAACATAAGAATTTAAAATGAAGCACACATTTAATAAGAGTAGAGGGGGAAATGCCATTTATAAAGGTAAAAACAAAATCAGGGTAAATATCACAAGTATGGAGATTTAAATATGTATAGGCTGATTTATGAGAATATTACACACACAAAATTCTATTTTCTGGACTTTTGTTTATTTATTTAATTTTTTACTCAGACATGCAAATGAGCAATTTACTTGTTCAAAGGACAAAAACATGACAAGGCTTTATGTTGAGGCCTGCAAAAAGTAATAGTGCATGACTAAAAACTCAGTAACTCAAAAGTATTTTGAAGCTTATATAAGGTAGCTTTAAATGCAAGTAACCAGTACATGAAAGTAATGTATTCATTGTTTATTCTGTTTCTTCCACAGCCTAAGAAAGTAAGGTTCTTCCTCTGATGCTTCTGTCCGTTTCATCAGATTGATTCCTCAGCAGCTGCCTGGAGTCCTTATTTATGCTCCTTCACTCATTCTGTTTGTAGTCTAAAGATCATGACCCGAGTATTACCAAATCCTTCAGAAGGAATGACTCTCCAGAACCTTACAATGTTGAGTTTGACGGGAAAGAGAATCACACAAAACAGATCATGAGCTTTTAAGATCATTTATTAGTGTTTTTAATATTTTCTACATTTGATACAGAGGATCTGTGAAAATAATGACAAACTAATCCTGTGCCATCCAGTAATGTTTATGACAAAGCTGCAGATAGTATCATTTAAATTATGACAATATTAAATAGTTTTAGTAATGGTCTATATCTATCCCTATCGCTCTATATCCACAGCCTGATGGGAGGACAACAAACTCTTTATGTAATGGATGAGATGGACAGTTAATGATCACGTAAGCTTTATTAACAGCACGTTCTTTACAAATGTGTGTTGAGCTCCAATCACCTCGGATGCAGTCTTAATCAGCTTCGTGGTTCTGTTTCTACCAGACAAGCTGATGCAATCAAACAGTCAGAAATCACAGATTCAATGAAACAGTGTCATTAACACTGTGCATACTATAGCAGACTTTCCAAGATCTATTATCATGTCTTTGGTCTTAGCTGTAATAGTCAAGTCAAGTCAAGTCACCTTTATTTATATAGTGCTTTTAACAATACAGATTGTGTCAAAGCACTTAACAGTATCAAGTTGGAGGATAGAGTGTCAGTAATGTATAATAATAAGATTAAACACTCAATTTTCAGTTAAGGGCATTTCATTATTGAATTCGGAGATGTCATTGTCTAGCTAAGTTTAGTTTAAATAGTATCTGTGAAATCAAATTGACGATAATCGCTAGAAATTAAGTGTCCCCAACTAAGCAAGCCAGAGGCGACAGCGGCAAGGAACCAAAACTCCCTCTGAGACAGAATGGAGAAAAAAACCTCGGGAGAAACCAGGCTCAGTCGGGGGGCCAGTTCTCCTCTGGCCAGGATATTATTGTTTATTCATTGTTTACTTATTGTTTTAATTAAATTTTTAAATGTATAAATGTATTATATTTCTATTTTTATATTGTTGCAATTTCTAACAATAATAGTATTATGTAGTTAGGTATTTTATTATTAAATTTTTAATTATTTGTTTTATTTTTAGTTTTATTGTATTTTAGTCGAGGTCTTCACTGGGGATATGTCTCTGGGGCTCATCGCTGACGATCAGGGCCGCAGACATCATCTCCCGGCGCCGATCCACCATCTGAGCTGGACACGGACTGAGAAACAGAATAAGAAAGAAACAACTATTAGCATAGATGCCAATCTTCTTACGATGTAACGAGTACATCGTGTGTTATGGGAAGTGTTCCCGGTTCCGGTTGATCTAATTAATGCAGCCTAACAATCCTTTAACGGATTTGAATAATAGAAGTGTAGTAGTGTGTTAGGTGTATGTCAGGTTAAAGAGATGGGTCTTTAATCTAGATTTAAACTGACAGAGTGTGTCTGCCTCCCGAACAGTGTTTGGTAGATTGTTCCAGAGTTTTGGTGCTAAAAAGGAAAACGATCTGCCGCCCGCAGTTGATTTTGATATTCTAGGTATTATCAAACGACCAGAGTTTTGAGAACGCAGCGGCCGTGGAGGACTATAATGCGATAAGAGCTCACTCAAGTACTGAGGAGCTAAACCATTCAGGGCTTTATAAGTCATTAACAAGATTTTAAAATCTATACGATGTTTAGTAGGGAGCCAGTGCAGTGTTGACAGAACCGGGCTAATGTGGTCATACGTGCAGAGCAACCACCCAGTAAAGCATTACAATAATCTAACCTTGAGGTCATAAACGCATGAATTAATATTTCTGCATTTGACGTTGAGAGCATAGGTCGCAGTTTGGATATGTTTTTGAGATGGAAGAACGCAGTTTTACAGATGCTAGAAACATGGCTTTCAAAAGAAAGATTGCTATCAAACAGCACACCTAGGTTCCTGACTGATGAAGAAGAAGAATTGACAGAGCAGCCGTCAAGTGTTAGATAGTGTTCTAAGTTATTACATGTGGGGTTTTTAGGTCCGATAATTAACACCTCTGTTTTTTCAGAATATAGCAGTAGGAAATTACTCGTCATCCAGTTTTTTATATCGACTATGCATTCCGTTAGTTTCTCAATTTGGTGTGTTTCACCGGGCCGTGAAGAAATATAGAGCTGAGTATCATCAGCATAATGGTGAAAGCTAACACCATGTCTCCTGATAATATCTCCCAAGGGTAACATGTAAAGCGTGAAAACTAACGGCCCTAGTACTGAGCCTTGAGGTACTTCATACTGCACTTGTGATCGATATGATACCTCGTCATTCACTGCTACGAACTGATGGCGGTCAGATAATTACGATTTGAACCATGCTAAGGCACTTCCACTAATGCCAACAAAGTTTTCTAGTCTATTTAAAAGAATGTTGTGGTCGATGGTGTCGAACGCAGCGCTAAGATCCAGTAGAACTAATAAAGAGATACAACCACGATCAGATGATAGAAGCAGATCATTTGTAACTCTAATGAGAGCAGTCTCAGTACTATGATACGGTCTAAATCCTGACTGGAAATCCTCACAGATATCATTTTTCTCTAAGAAGGAATATAATTGTGAGGATACTACCTTTTCTAGTATCTTTGACAGAAAAGGAAGATTTGAGATCGGTCTGTAATTAACTAGATCTTTGGGGTCAAGTTGTGGTTTTTTAATGAGAGGCTTAATAACAGCCAATTTGAAGGTTTTGGGGACATATCCTAATGACAATGATGAATTAATAATAGCCAAAAGAGGATCTATGACTTCTGGAAGCAGCTCTTTTATTAGTTTAGATGGAATAGGGTCTAACATACATGTTGTTGGTTTAGAAGATTTAACAAGTTTATACAATTCTTCCTCTCCTATAGTAGAGAATGAGTGGAATTGTTCCTCAGGGGATCTATAGTGCACTATTTGATGCGATTCTGTAGCTGACGGCTGCATGGTTACAATTTTATCTCTGATAGTATCGATCTTGGAAGTAAAGTAGTTCATAAAATCATTACTGCTGAGCTCTTGGGAAATGCCAACACCTGTTGATGCTTTATTTCGTTAATTTAGTGACTGTATTGAATAAATACCGGGGGTTATGTTTGTTTTCTTCTAGAAGAGACGAAAAGTAATCAGTACCTCTAGTTTTGTTTTCCTCCAGCTGCGCTCCATTTTCCGGGCTGCTCTCTTTAGAGTTCGAGTGTTCTCATTATACCACGGTGTTGGACTCTTTTCATTAATCTTCCTTAACCTGTTAACCAGCACCCCCCATATTGGGAATCACAGCTGAAAATGACTAACTAACTTAAAATGGTAACAGCTCCTGACTTCAGTGTGCCACACACACAATTTTGGTGTCTTTGGAAAGAAGACCCTTTGGCCTTTACTATCCATCATCCAGAGTTGATAATGCTCAAAAATATAAAAAGTTATAGACACTGAAGTGCCTTGATAAAAATTGTACCACACTGAATTTTTTTTTTAATTTCATATAAAAATACATGAAATCAGTCCTGGAGCAATACAGAAAAGTAATGGGTTGAAAGTGACATGTCTCATGAGTTTATATTTCAAATCTGAAGAAGATACCATGAAAAATAAGAGTCCCCCCCCCCTCTGTTTGAGGAAAAATATTTACCAAATTATTGAAGGGTTCTACTACAAACTATTTAGTCATTATACATACCACTGCAGTTTTTCAATTATAAAACAGTAGACAGAATCTTAGACATCGTATCAGTGATTTATTTGAGCACTAGAAAAATACAATAAGAATAATTTTTGAGTGATGAAAAAAAAACAATAATAATAAAAAAAAATAACTTATGTACATACTGATTTTCTGACATACAGATGCTCCTGCTCATACATTAGTAATCACATGCTGACGATCATTCATACAGATGCTAATCATACAGATGGCCGCCCAATATAGTCAATAATCACATTATAATGGCCTTTTATATAGACTGCATTCACACTGATATCTGTGAACAGTCAGTAATTACATGCTGATTATCAGCCATACAGATGTTAATCATACAGATACAGGCAATTCCCCACAAAACATGCAAACATATATGAAAACTGTTGAAGAAGAAAAAAAAAGAAAGGTTTATTTGTGCTAAAAAGATCGCTAAGTTACGCCCCCATCAGATGACAGGTGCGTCACAGCGTGCGTCACGCGCCGTCGCGAGGGAGCGCCAGAATTCAAATAAACAGTCTTCCGTGTATCTTTGACTTTTTTTTTTTTGGATGGTCTCATTCTGTTTGGGACATTGCCTGCTACAAAATCATGCTGTTTTTTTACCACCAAGACGCTGTTTTTGAGCGTAATTTGTTCCATAACGGACACAAACAATAACTCTCCCTGAAGAGATGAGACGTAAACAAATGAATAACGATCCAAATTACAACATTATTGTTTCTTTGGACTAAAAGTGCTCGATGGAATGTTGTTCAGTGGACCCTTATCTCTGAAACGAAACCGGGATTTACAGCAGTGGATACGTTTGAGTGTCGTTATCAGGATGAATCTGGTATGTACTGCATTTTTTTTATACATGTTTTGATGTGTACTGCTTACACAAATTTAGCAAATACATTCCTTTATAAGCTTTCTATCGAAAAACAGCGATCTGTCGTCGATGCTAGAGGCTTAGAGTTTCAAAATGATATATAGTTTGTCAAGATTCATTTTATCCTGTTTTACTTTATCTGTTTGAAAACAATGACATGTGCAAACAAAGAGCTTTCAGTGCGCTGGCGTCCTGGTGCATGTTAACAGGTTAAGCGTAAAGGAGCAACTGTATCTAAAGTGCTGGAAAAGAGAGAGTCCATAGTCTCTGTTACATCATCAAGCTGTTCTGAGCTGTTGGATATGCTGAGGAATTGAGATAAATCAGGAAGATTACTTACAAAGCAATCTTTTGTGCTAGAAGTGATGGTTCTACCATACTTGTAACAAGGAATATAATTTACAGTTTTAGCTATATGGAGTTTACACAAGACTAGATAATGATCTGATATATCATCGCTTTGCTGCAGAATTTCAACACCACTAACATCAATTCCATGTGACAGTATTAAATCTAGAGTATGATTTCGACAATGAGTAGGTCCTGAAACGTGTTGTCTAACCCCAATAGAGTTCAGAATGTCTATGAATGCTGATCCTAATGCTTCTTTTTCATTATCGACATGGATATTAAAATCGCCAACAATTAAGACTTTATCTGCAGCCAGTACTAACTCAGATAGAAAATCAGCAAATTCTTTAATAAAGTCTGTATGGTGCCCTGGTGGCCTGTATACATTAGCCAATACAAACATCACAGGGGATATATCACTAACACGTGTTTCTCTAGATAATGTTATACGCAGCACCATAACTTCAAATGAGTTATACTTAAAGCCTGCCCTCTGAGAAATACTGAGAATATTGTTATAAATTGTAGCAACACCTCCCCCTTTGCCTTTTGGACGTGGCTCATTTTTATAGCTGTAATCTTGGGGGGTGGACTCATTTAAAGTAATGTATTCATCTGGTTTTAGCCATGTTTCTGTCAAACAGAGCAAATCTAGGTTATGATCATTAATCAAATCATTTACAAAAAGTGATTTTGTAGAAAGGGACCTGATATTCAGTAAGCCAAGTTTTATAAATTGTTTCTGTGTGTTGTAAACATTTTTTATTTGTTGAACATCAATTAAATGGTTACTCATAAATTGGTTTGGACGTTTTCTGTATTTTCTAGTTCGGGGAACAGACACAGTCTCTATAGTGTGATATCTAGGTGAAGGAGTCTCTATGTGCTGAGAATTAACTGACTTCTGTGACGTGAGGCAGCTAGCAGACGGTCGGTTTAGCCAGTCTGTCTGCTTCCTGACCTGGGCTCCAGTTAGTCAAGTATGAACTCTAAGACTATGTGCCAAATTTCTAGAGAGAAGAGCGGCACCACCCGAGGAGGGATGAACACCATCTCTTTTCAACAGGTCAGGTCTGCCCCAAAAACTCGTTCAATTGTCTATAAAACCAATGCTATTCTGCGGGCACCACTTAGTTCCAGCCATTGAGTGATGACAGTCTGCTATGAATCTCATCACCCGGTAAGCAGGGAGGGGGCCAGAGCATATTACAGTGTCTGACATCGTACTTGCAAGTTCACACACCTCTTTAACATTATTTTTAGTGATCTCCGACTGGCGAAGTCGAACATCATTAGCGCCGGCGTGGATAACAATCTTACTGAATTTACGTTTAGCATTAGCCAGCACTTTTAAATTTGCCAAGATGTCAGGCGCTCTGGCTCCAGGTAAACAATGGACTATGGTGGCTGGTGTCTCTATTTTCACGTTCCGTACAATAGAATCGCCAATAACTAGAGCACTTTCACCAGGTTTCTCAGTGGGTGCGTCACTGAGTGGGGAGAACCTGTTTGATGTTCTGATCGGAACGGAAGAGCGGTGTTTTGACCCGCGACTAGGCCGCCTCACTGTCACCCAGTTGCCTTGCTGCGGGGGCGCTAACGTTACCGGAACCGAACAATGTACAGGAGTCCCTGAGCTAATCACATCCAAAGCAGTATCTACAGCCCTCACATTCTTACTGTCCTCAACTAAAGTTTGGATGCGTGTCTCTAGTTCTAAAACCTTCTCTGTCAGCCTAACTATTTCCCTACATTTATCACATGTGAATCCCTCATCGCTGACAGAGAGAGATAAACTATACATGAGGCAAACTGTGCAAATAACAATAGCAGGAGAAGAAGCCATTACTCACCGTGATTGATGAATGATACCAACTTAACTTACCACTTACCACCTACCACTTACCACTGTTGTTTGATGAACTCGTGAAAAACGGAGCGAGAGAGAAATGAAAACGGAGCGATTAAAAAGAAAACAATAATAGGCGCGAATAGCAACGCGAATGGAACCGCGAGTGACAAGCTAACCGGCTAGTGAATGCTAACGCGCTGCACTCGCGATTTTAAAAGCGAGCGATCAGATTAGTTTGATAGATAATACCAGAAATATGGTGGGAATTAAGTTATATATTATTACTTTAAACAACAGACAGTGAAAGTAAGGTAAATATTCAATAAAAAGCGGAGCTACAATCGCAAACCTCTCAGCAGTACAGCAGTACAACAGACAGGAACAGACTGAAGCAATCGATCAGCAAAACAGGAGCAGCTGTTTTATATGCATTATTGACACACTATTCTTCCTATTTAATACTGTAAAGCTGCTCTGACACAATCTGTATTGTTAACAGCGCTATATAAATAAAGCTGACTTGACATGACGTATGGCTGTAGATGTAATTATGTGAAAAGTGTGTATAGTTTCATATGCATATTATTGTTCCCCACTTGAGTTTGTAAATTATCATTCAATAAAAAAGTGTGTTCACTACTCCTCATGTGTGTGCACTAACGTGGATGGGGACAAATTGTGAGTATGGTTACCATATACTTGGCCTTCATATGTCACTTTCACTTTCACTTTCATGACTTGTGTTCTTTTCAACACATTGTGTCCATCTAGTGGTCATAAAGATGAATAGCCCGTATCAAACTGCTGTGTTCAGCCTCATCCTGGTTCTGCAGCTCATTCTTTATTTGATTTTATTGCATATAAATAATGGTCATTGAAAAAGTGATTAATTTGTGTCGGTGAACTTGCGTTATAAGTGAAGTCAATTAAACATAAATGCATAAATTAAATCTGTGTCTGCCTATTATAATTCTGCCTCTGTCCTTTGACTGTTATTTCTTAGGCAGAGTACATTTGGGCTTTAGATATCAATTACAATATTGGTTATAATGCATTATAATGTAAGGCAAAAGGCGCTGGGGTTTGCTTCTTTTGAATCAGACACTGAAATGGTCATAGTTTTCAGGTGAAGCTTTGGACGTCATAGACGTCATTTGCTTTATTTTATGCTATTTCTTATACGTTTGATGAACTTTGTAGAAAATCTACTTATAAACATTTTGACAGTAACAGGAGCCCTTTTAAGTCTGGTGGTGGTTGAGGAGAGACCCCCCTCATGACTGTAAAGCGCTTTGGGTGTACAGAAATACACAAAGCGCTATATAAATGCTTCATTCATTCATTCATTCAAGTCAAAAGTGTTTGTGTGAAGGTCTGGAGATTGTTTTCCTGAGGATCTGGTGTCAAATGAAGAAATGGTGTAATTAATAACTGCACTGTGGATAGAGCTGCACGATTCTGGATAAATTGAGAATCACGATTTTTTTTCTCAAATAGAGATCACGATTTTCCCACGATTCTGAACTAAACAAAATAATTTGACAAAATATTAATTGCTGCAGTCTATTTAAAAGTGTTTAATTTAAATGAATTATTAAACATTTTAATATATAATACAGTATGGCCAGGTTTCACAGACGGGGCTTAGACTAAGCCAGGATTAGATCATAGTTCAATTAAGACATTTAAGCAATTTTTATAAACATGCTTAGAAAAAAACATTACTGGTGTGCATCTTGAGACAAAACAAAGGCACTGATATATTTTAAGATCAGTCAATGCGAGTTTCTTTCAGTTGAAACAGCTCAGATTTACATTTTTGTCTAGGACTAGGCTTAAGCCTTGTCTGTGAAACCCGGGGTATATGTATTTAAAATATAGTGTATTTAATACACCAGCTTTTAGAATTAAAATGATGAAAAATTGGTTTGTATTAATGATTCAATGACTCACTCATACCTCACTTGTTTCATTAATGGATGAATCAGTGTTTTTGAACGAATCTCGAATGAATGATTCAATAACAAATACATTTTTTAACAGTCACTTGTCGCCACCTAGTGGCGAAATGATGCAATCGACACAAACGTTATTTGAAGCGCCAGTTGCTTTCAAAAGATGAGTGGCTCTATTTTGATCGCTACCATAGACATCAATGTTTTTAGCCGAGCTATAAACTTTTATCCCAGTATTTCTATGAATGACTGTAAGACAGAAATAATACTGTGTAGTTGAAAAGACTGTTTGTGAAGCTTTTTCTTACCTAAACATGTTAACTGTCTGCTCTCTGGATCAGCAGCAGCGCGAATGCAGATTTGAATGTTCCGGTATGATTTTTTCAAAGTTTTAATAGACACGGGCGAATCGTTGTCATTCAGAAATTAGATCGTGTGGGTATTTGAATCGAGATCGCGATCTTTTAACGGTTAATCGTGCAGCTCTAACTGTGGATCAGAGTCTTCACACGAGACAGAGAAATGTGTTTCTAGATGACTAATTTGAGCAGATTTTTCAAACTGTAAATAAATTGGTGTGAGAATGAATTTGGTCCCTGACAGCCAGGGACATCTCATTTACTGTCATTTCTGTCTCTAAATCCTTTCCAGCAGCAAAAACTTCAGATGAAACTGGTACCACAAACATGACGTCACGCTGAAATCAGATTCTAAATCATAATCTGATCAGATTTCCCTGATTGACATTCCTTGATGGGGATCATGCAAATCAGATATTGAAACATGGTGTGTTTTTCTCTCTCATCTCTGTTTTGGCAAGTTGGACTCTATAAGGAAGCTGGCAAGGAACTGTAGTTTTCTCCACATCATTACCGGTATAAATGCATATATGAGGATTGACATGCATTTCTTTCTGACACATGTTACATATGTAACTATTCTGTCTGCATCCCATTAAAATTGCATCAAAATGAATGTGCACCTCATTCCCTGTCTCTGTGTGTTTAACAGGTCAGTTAAACTATCAAAAACAAAGACGCATGCTCAGACTAAACTGTTTCTCAAATATCGGCCCTTGGCTTCTTTCCATCGCAGTCAGATAAAGATAAAGTGAACAGAGGTCAGCAGGACATCCACACTGAAAATCATCTTTTTTTAAAAGTGTACATGAGAAGTATAGTACCTAGACAGTACCTAGTCCACACATTGAGATCAATAAATCATTGATAAACCAACATATAGGAATGGAAATGTTTTGTGACTGAAAATCACATTTGTGTATTTGGTTCTCAAACTGTGGCACATCAACACCACTGTGGAAAAAAACATTTGAAATGTCAAGTCAAGTCAAGTCACCTTTATTTATATAGCACTTTTAACAATACAAATTGTGTCAAAGCAACTGCACAATATCAAAATGGGAAAATAGTGTCAATAATGTAAAATGACAAGATTAAACACTCAATTTTCAGATAAAGGCATTTCATTATTGAATTCAGTGATGGCATCGTCCAGCTCAGTTCAGTTCAAAAAGTTTCTGTTCAATCAAGTCGATGATATTGCTGGAAATGAAGTGTCCCCAACTAAGCAAGCCAGAGGCGACAGCGGCAAGGAACCAAAACTCCATTGGTGACAGAACGGAGAAAAAAACCTTGGGAGAAACCAGGCTCAGTCGGGGGGGCATTTCTCCTCTGGCCAGATGACACAGCAGTTCAATTCCAACTGCTGCAAAGTCAGATTGGAGGGCTCAACTGGTTCCCAAGGTCTTGTCCTGATGGCTGTCTAGGTGACGGGGTCCTCACTGGGGGTCTGTCTCTGGGGCTCATCTAGGTGTCCTGGTCTCCGCTGACGTTCAGGGCTGTAGAGGTCGTCTCTAGGTGCTGATCCACCATCTGATCTGGTGACTGCAGTGACCTCGGAATAAGAAAGAAACAGAATAATATTAGTGTAGATGTCAATCTTTTTACGATGTAACAAGTACATCATGTGTTATGGGAAGGGTTCCCGGTTCCGGTTGATCTAATTAATGCAGCCTAACAATCCTTTAACGGATTTGAATAATAGAAGTGTATTAGTGTGTTATGTGTACGCCAGGTTAAAGAGATGGGTCTTTAATCTAGATTTAAACTGACAGAGTGTGTCTGCCTCCCGAACAGTGTTTGGTAGATTGTTCCAGAGTTTGGGCGCTAAATAGGAAAAAGATCTGCCGCCCGCAGTTGATTTTGATATTCTAGGTATTATCAAATGGCCGGAGTTTTGAGAACGCAGCAGACGCGAAGGACTATAATGCGATAAGAGCTCGCTCAAGTACTGAGGAGCTAAACCATTCAGGGCTTTATAAGTAATTAACAAGATTTTAAAATCTATACGATGTTTAGTAGGGAGCCAGTGCAGTGTTGACAGAACCGGGCTAATGTGCTCATACTTCCTGATTCTAGTAAGAACTCTAGCTGCTGCATTTTGAACCATCTGTAATTTGTTTATTAAGCGTGCAGAACAACCACCCAATAAAGCATTACAATAATCTAACCTTGAGGTCATAAACGCATTAATTAATATTTCTGCATTTGACATTGAGAGCATAGGTCTCAGTTTAGATATATTTTTAAGATGAAAAAATGCAGTTTTACAAATGCTAGAAACGTGGCTGTCAAAGGAGAGATTACTATTAGTAGTAGTAGCCCTTTATTGTCACTAGTCACAAGTACCAGCGAAATTAGCCCTCAACCTGTCCATACATACACAACATACATATATGACAAGGGGGTAGACAGGACAGGAAGACAGGGAATTGAAGAAAAATACAGCATAACATGATGAAAGTGAGGAGAAAAAAAATAACCCCCAGACTATGCTCCTTGGGGAGTACAGTGTGAGAACAGGAAAAACACCTCAGCAACAAAAGCACATAATACACCATAGACACACGACTTTGCAACAGGGGAAGTAATCCAGCTCCAGCAAGCAGCCATCCAGTCCTGCAGCCATTCCCGGCGCTGGTCACAGACCCGCTTTTCAGGCTGATCGGGGGTGGGGAGGTGAATGCATATCTTTATATATGTGTGTATGTGTGTGTATGTGTAATAGTTTGTAATCAGCAGGTGTCTGTAGAATGGGGGAGGAACGCAAGAGCGTCTCACTGCAGTGCTCTTCCCAGGGTTGATTTTCCAGCAGCAGCCTTGGCCGAGGCCAGTGCTGGTTCAGGGGAGCCAAAAAATATAAGATTGCGATTGTTTAGTCTTGGGGCGAGTAACCGCATTCCAATTCCACGGCTACTCTCTTTGTCCATTCTGGTCTCCAATGCAAAGCCGTGAGCTTCTCCATGATAGAATCCATATTGCGGTTAATAGTCTCAGTCTCAATGCTGACCGCTCTTCCCACTGCTTCAATCATGACGGGCAGCCTTGTGAGGCTTTGGACAGCTGTTCCCGTTTTTTTTTTAATTCTTCGATAACCCAGGGCAAAGCCTAATCCAATCAGCAGAAGACCTGTTATCATGGTTCCGAATAGGTAGATATCTTCAATGTCCTCCACGGAAAGAACCGCTAGACACACGACCCGCCACCTCTCCCACGCGTCCATCGTGTAGCCAGCTGCGAACGTTCCGTCAGGGCAGTCAGGTTCCCCCGAACCCAAGCTTCTCGTCGAGAAGATGGTGTCAATTGCGTTGAGAGACCAGTTGATCAAATCCATAATTTTTCAGTTTGGAGAGCAGTGCAGAGAGTTTCAAGTTTCAAGTTTTCAAGTTTCAAGTTTCGAGTTTTATTTGTCACATACACGACTATACAGAGATTGTATAACCAGCAGTGAAATGAGAGTCGGGTCCGCTCCATGGACAGTGCAAATATTGAAAAAAACAACACAAGGGAAGTAAACATAAGATAAAGTGAATAAAAAAATAAGGTATAAAGAATAAAATATAAAATATAAAAGAATGTGCATGACAGTAAGCTGTAGAATTAAATATTAAGATAAGCATGACTGTACAGAGAGGAACTAATCCACCCTACATCACACTCCCACTCACACAACATGCCACACACTGCACTTTACCGCCGTCCACTGGACTACACGCACACACTGCAATAATACAACCTATCTGCTATCACTGGATACCATACAATGCACATCCACGACATTGCATATGTATAATCTGTTGCACCTTTGCACAACTATCTACTGCACAACTAATCTGTTGGAAATCTATAATCTGTTGCCCTTAACATATCACAATGTTTAGATGTGTACATAATGTAAAATGTGTACATAGTGTATTGATAACTAAGACTGTCTTTATAGTACACTGTGTGTATTGAGTATGTGTATGTGTATTTTGCACATTGTCTTCTGTACAGTCTGTAAATATGTACTGTCTATATGTAAACTGTTTTGTTTTTTTGCACTGTTTGGAGCACGCTCTCAAGAATTTCACTCACCAAGGCACTTGTGCTGTGGTGATGTGACAATAAAAGTGATTTGATTTGATTTGATTTGAATGTGCAAACAGGTTGTACATGGTTGACATGAAGCAGCCAATCACAAAAAATAAAATAAATATAAAAATAAGATAAGATATGTTACAAGACACAGAAAGTGTTGTGTGCAAATGTGCAAGTGTGCAAATGAGCAAATGACACTGACAGTTATGAGGTAGAGAGTAATGAATGTGTGATTAGTGATTTGAAGTAAGTCAGATGATGTTAAGAGGCTGACTTTGAGTTCAGGAGCCTGATGGCCTTGGGGAAGAAACTCCTCCTAAGTCTCTCGGTTTTTGCCATCAGGCAGCGGAAGCGCTTACCAGATGGCAGCATAGTGAAGAGGCAGTTTCCAGGGTGATTTGAGTCCTTGATGATTTTGACAGCTCTGCCTCTGCAGCGTTTGAGGTAGATGTCCTGCATAGAGGGGAGAGCCGACCCAGAGATACGCTCAGCTAAGCGCACAACTCTCTGCAGGGCCTTGCAATCTTGGCTGGAGCTGTTTCCATACCACACTGAGATGCACTGAGTCAATACACTTTCTATGGTCCCTGCATAGAAAGTTTTCAGGATTGTTGGTGAGACCCTGAATTTCCTCAGCTGTCGCAGATGGTACAGTCTTTGCCTGGCTTTCTTAACCTGAGTTTGGATGTGTGTAGTCCAAGTCAGGTCCTCGGAGATGTTTACACCGAGGTACTTGAAGCTGCTAACTCTCTCCACAGGGGTCCCGCTGATCACAAGAGGAGTGTAGGGCAGCAGGTGTCTCTTTCTGAAGTCCACAATCAGCTCTTTGGTTTTGCTCATGTTCAGAGAGAGACAGTTGTCCTGGCGCTATGATGTAAGTCTCTCCACCTCATCCAAGTATGCGGTCTCATCATTGTTGGAAATGAGGCCCAGAACCACAGTATCATCAGCAAATTTGATAATAGATGTGGATCTGTGAGAGGACACACAGTCATGTGTGTAGAGAGAGTATAGCAGGGGACTCAGAACGCAGCCCTGCGGGGCTCCTACGTTCAGGGTGATGGAGTTTGAGGTGAACTGGCCTACCTTCAACACTTGAGGTCTGCCGGTGAGGAAATCTTGAATCCAGTCGCAGAGTGAAGTGTTTAGGCCAAGGCCTGTGAGTTTGGAAGTCAGCTTGATGGGGACTATGGTGTTAAAAGCTGAGCTATAGTCTATGAATAGCAGTCTTGCATAGTTCCCATTGCTGCTGTCAATGTGTGTGAGGGAGGAGTGGAGTATGTGAGAGATGGCATCATCAGTTGATATATTGGAGCGATAGGCAAACTGAAGAGGGTCCAAAGTAACAGGGATGGAGGAGCTAATGTGGCTCTTAACAAGTCTCTCAAAAACCTTCATGACTATAGATGTGAGGGCCACTGGACGATAGTCATTCAGGCAAGAGGGTTTATTGTTCTTAGGCACAGGGATGATGATGGATTTTTTAACCCTTTAGGCGCCAGGGTTTTTTTTAAAAAAATGCTGGATTTTGACATCAAGATTTCAAAAGCTTGTGGCTTGAAAAGGCTTAAAGATAGAGATCTACTGTAAATTAGAAAAATGTTGGGCATGACCTAAAGTTTATGTGGGGTGTAAATATACTCATCTAATTAGCATATTATGACGTCAACAGGGGGGCGGCCCTCTTGAATTTCATAATATTCAGGAAATAGTAGATATTAAATTGATGTTTGAACTTATTTGCATGTTTGCTTGTTTTTTTGTCTTTTTATCCTCATTCCAAATGATCAGAAAAGAGGAAATCAACAATAAAACAGGAGAAAGTACTAAATTATTACTATATTACTATCCTATATAGTAGTAAAACTCATGTGAACAGTAGCCTACTTTTTGATCAGTTCATCAGTTATATTCAGGAAATAATAGATATTGAATGGATGTTTGAGCTTATTTGCATGTTTGTTTTGTTTTTTTGTCTTTTTATCCTCATTCCAAATGATCAGGAAAAGAGGAAATCAACAGTAAAACGGGAGAAAGTAGTAAATTATGACTATATTACTCTGCCATAGTAAAATACATTTGCCTATTTTGTGATCAGTTGACCAGCTATCTGCCCATTCAGGTATCTAAGTGACACAGTTTATAGTTCTTGAGAGTATGGTAGACCAACCCCACACTGACTGCACCTGTACTGGCGGCCCGTAGAGCGCGCGCGATCAGAAAAAAAGACGCAATCTGGCCGATCATCAGCACCGCGGCGCGGAGCCAGCGGCGCTCCGTGAGCTCAGAGATCAGCAGCTCTCCTATGGACACTACGACCACGTCCACCCCTGCCACCCCCGTTGGGCAAAGGGTCAACTGATCACTTGTTTGTGCTTCGTGAACTCTCTCGCCTTGCATGGCGGCACCATTGCGCTGCAAAGATGTACCGGGAGAAGCGCGATCATTAGACGGCCGATCGTCATTTCCAAAAGGCAAATATTCCCCTTCAGAGTCAGAATCAGCGAATAACATTTGCAACACATCCTCACGGTACAACTTTCTATTAGCCATTTGGAGATTTTCTCTCACAAATCTCACAATTCACTCGTGACGCTGTGAACTGAACTGCTTCCGCATCAATGACACGATCGCTCACTTTCTCTGCTATTTACTCGAACACTTTGAATAGGAACAGGACGGAATTGTGGTCTAGAATCGAAGTACTACATGTCTGCCATCTAGTGGTAGGGAATACAAATGAGATATTACACCAGATAAGGAACTGCGGTCTATTTGATCAAGTATGACGTCTTGTCGCAATTTTGCGACTTTGGCGCTTAGAGGGTTAAAGGAGGTGGGAACCACAGAGGTAGCAAGGGACTCGTTGAAGATAGAAGTAAACAACCCAGCAAGCTGATCAGCGCATGATCTCAGAACCCGGCCTGTGATCCCGTCAGGTCCAGCCGCTTTCCTGATGTTCACTCCCTTTAGTGCCCTCCGAACCTCGTCCTCCGTCACGGTGATCGCATGATTCTCGCTTCTCTGCCTGCTGCTTCCTGACGCGCTGATCAGCAGAGCCGCGCTGCCGCCGTTGCATTCAAAGCGGCCGTAGAAGGTGTTTAATTCTTCGGCCAGCGACGGATCTGCACTCACCTCCGCGGAGGATTTGTTTCCAAAGGCACAGATGGTCCTTAGTCCCTGCCACATGCGTCGAGAGTCATTGAGCTGAAAATGAGACTCAATTCTCTCTTTGTAACGATGTTTGGCGGCACTTACTGCTCGTCTGAGAGCATAACACGCTGCTTTATACTCGCACATATTCCCAGACAAAAGAGCCTCGTTGTATGTGGCAGTGCGTTTGTTAACCGCATCACGGATTGATCTGTCCACCCACGGTTTCTGATTAGGGAAAGTCCTTACAGTAATCGTTTCTGTAGCTTGTTCGGTAAGTGTGTTTACAAAGCTCACTGCTACCTCCGTGAACTCGCTGACGTCAGATGAGCTCGCCCTGAACATGTCCCAGTCGACGTCATCAAGAGCCGCCTGTAGCATAGCTTCAGAGTGGGAGGACCAACGCGTCACTTCCCTCTTCACTTCCTGTGCGAGCCTTTGTTTATATTCCGGTGTGAGGAAAATGGCGGCGTGGTCCGACTTACCAAAAGCAGGCAGTGAACGGGCCTTGTAGGCATTCTTAAACTGAGAGTAGCAGTGATCCAGTGTATTCGGAGAGAGTCTCTCAATAGATGAGACGAGACAAGAGAGCAAGCAGGGAAAATAAGGGCGAGGACGGGGAGTGAAAAATGCGACCGCCTCCGTTGAGTGCCAAAGAAGAAGTAGCATTAAATAGCACACCTAGGTTCCTGACTGATGACGAAGAATTTACAGAGCAGCCATCAAGTGTTAGACAGTGTTCTAGGTTATTACTTGTGGGGGTTTTAGGTCCGATAATTAACACCTCTGTTTTTTCAGAATTTAGCAGTAAGAAATTACTCGTCATCCAGTATTTTATATCGACTATGCATTACATAAGTTTCTCAATTTGGTGTGTTTCACCAGGCCGTGAAGAAATATAGAGCTGAGTATCATCAGCATAACAGTGAAAGCTAACCCCGTGTTTCCTAATGATATTTCCCAAGGGTAACATATAAAGCGTGAAAAGTAACGGCCTTAGTACTGAGCCTTGAGGAACTCCATACTGCACTTGTGATCAAAATGATACCTCTTCCTTCACTGCTACGAATTGATGGCGGTCAGATAAGTACGATTTGAACCATGCTAATGCACTTCCACTAATGCCAACAAAGTTTTCTAGTCTATTCAAAAGAATGTTGTGACCGATAGTGTCGAACGCAGCGCTAAGATCCAGTAGAACTAATAGAGAGATACAACCACGATCAGATGATAAGAGCAGGTCATTTGTAACTCTAATGAGAGCAGTCTCAGTACTATGATACGGTCTAAATCCTGACTGGAAAATATTCACAGATATCATTTTTCTCTAAGAAGGAATATAATTGTGAGGATACAACCTTTTCCAATATCTTTGACAGAAAAGGGAGATTCGAGATCGGTCTGTAATTAACTAGATCTTTGGGGTCAAGTTGTGGTTTTTTAATGAGAGGCTTAATAACAGCCAATTTAAAGTTTTTTGGGGACATATCCTAATGACAATGACGAATTAATAATAGCCAAAAGAGGATCTATGACTTCTGGAAGCACCTCTTTTAGTAGTTTAGATGGAATAGGGTCTAACATACATGTTGTTGGTTCAGATGATTTAACAATTTTATACAAACCCGATTCCAAAAAAGTTGGGACACTGTACAAATTGTGAATAAAAACAGAATGCAATGATGTGGAAGTTTCAAATTTCAATATTTTATTCAGAATACAACATAGATGACATATCAAATGTTTAAACTGAGAAAATGTTTCATTTCAAATCATTTTAAGGGAAAAATAAGTTGATTTTAAATTTCATGGCATCAACACATCTCAAAAAAGTTGGGACAAGGCCATGTTTACCACTGTGTGGCATCCCCTCTTCTTTTTATAACAGTCTGCAAACGTCTGGGGACTGAGGAGACAAGTTGCTCAAGTTTAGGAATAGGAATGTTGTCCCATTCTTGTCTAATACAGGCTTCTAGTTGCTCAACTGTCTTAGGTCTTCTTTGTCGCATCTTCCTCTTTATGATGCGCCAAATGTTTTCTATGGGTAAAAGATCTGGACTGCAGGCTGGCCATTTCAGTACCCGGATCCTTCTTCTACGCAGCCATGATGTTGTAATTGATGCAGTATGTGGTCTGGCATTGTCATGTTGGAAAATGCAAGGTCTTCCCTGAAATAGACAACGTCTGGATGGGAGCATATGTTGTTCTAGAACTTGGATATACCTTTCAGCATTGATGGTGCCTTTCCAGATGTGTAAGCTGCCCATGCCACACGTACTCATGCAACCCCATACCATCAGAGATGCAGGCTTCTGAACTGAGCGCTGATAACAACTTGGGTTGTCCTTGTCCTCTTTAGTCCGGATGACATGGCGTCCCAGTTTTCCAAAAAGAACTTCAAATTTTGATTCGTCTGACCACAGAACAGTTTTCCACTTTGCCACAGTCCATTTTAAATGAGCCTTGGCCCAGAGAAAACGCCTGCGCTTCTGGATCATGTTTAGATATGGCTTCTTTTTTGACCTATAGAGTTTTAGCCGGCAACGGCGAATGGCACGGTGGATTGTGTTCACCGACAATGTTTTCTGGAAGTATTCCTGAGCCCATGTTGTGATTTCCATTACAGTAGCATTCCTGTATGTGATGCAGTGCCGTCTAAGGGCCCGAAGATCACGGGCATCCAGTATGGTTTTCCGGCCTTGACCCTTACGCACAGAGATTGTTCCAGATTCTCTGAAACTATGGATGATATTATGCACTGTAGATGATGATAACTTCAAACTCTTTGCAATTTTTCTCTGAGAAACTCCTTTCTGATATTGCTCCACTATTTTTCGCCGCAGCATTAAATCTAAAGTATGATTTCGACTATGAGTAGGTCCTGAAACGTGTTGTCTAACCCCAATAGAGTTCAGAATGTCTATGAATGCTGATCCTAATGCATCTTTTTCATTATCAACATGGATATTAAAATCACCCACAATTAGGACTTTATCTGCAGCCAGCACTAACTCTGATAGAAAATCAGCAAATTCTTTAATAAAATCTGTATGGTGCCCTGGTGGCCTGTATACAGTAGCCAGTACAAAATTCACGGGGGATTTATCATTAATACTTTTTTCTCTAGATAATTTTATATGAAGCACCATTACTTCAAAGGAGTTATACTTAAAGCCTGTCTTCTGAGAAATACTGAGAATATTGTTATAAATTGTAGCAACACCTCCCCCTTTGCCTTTTGGACGCGGCTCATTTTTGTAACAGTAATCTTGGGGGGTAGACTCGTTTAAAATAATGTATTCATCTGGTTTTAGCCATGTTTCTGTCAAACAGAGCAAATCTAGGTTATGATCATTAATCAAATCATATACAAAAAGTGCTTTTGTAGAAAGGGACCTGATATTCAATAAGCCAAGTTTTATCAATTGTTTCTGTGTATTGTAAACATTTTTTATTTGTTGAACATCAATTAAATGGTTACTCATAAATTGGTTTTGACGTTTTCTGTATTTTCTAGTTCGGGGAACAGACACAGTCTCTATTGTGTGATATCTAGGTGAAGGAGTCTCTATGTGCTGAGAATTAACTGACTTCTGTGATGTGAGGCGGCTAGCAGACGGTCGGTTTAGCCAGTCTGTCTGCTTCCTGACCTGGGCTCCAGTTAGTCAAGTATGAACTCTAAGACTATGTGCCATATTTCTAGAGAGAAGAGCGGCACCACCCCAGGAGGGATGAACACCATCTCTTTTCAACAGGTCAGGTCTGCCCCCAAAACTCATCCAATTGTCTATAAAACCTATGTTGTTTTGCGGGCACCACTTACTTCCTCCTACTACAGAGGAAAGAAGGGAGGGGGAAAGGGAGCGTAGGTTACGTCTGAAAGTAACCGGTAAGGGACATGGTGGCACCTGGGTGGCAAAATGTAAAGTAAATGTAATGAAGAAATGGTCAGAGATATGTAGTGGTTGTACCCAGTGTTGCTTTCGTCAATGAAAATTATGACTAAATATCGTCGTCAACGAACCTTTATCACGTGACGAAAACGAGACGAGACGCAACATAAATGCTGGTCATGTGACGATGACTATAATTAAATGTATAATGCAATATTGTTGACGAATAAAAACAAGACTAAATGTGGTTTACAAAATAAAAACTATGCTAAAATGTCTCTTCATTTTCGTTGACCAAAACGAGACGAAACAAAATGTCATAACGTTATTTCGTCTCGTTTAGTCGCATTATTATTATTATTATGCAGTTTTTCTATTTCCCGTGTCTCTCTTCAGGGACTGGCAGGGTTGCCAGGTTTTCGCAACAAAACCCTCCCAATTGCTACTCAAAACTAGCCCAAAACTATTCCGCGGGAAAACCGCGGACTTGGCAACACTCTGCGCAGACGCAGGCGGCGTCACTTCCTCAAACCCCACTCGCGGCATTATTTAGAAGATGAAAACAAACAAAATTAACTCACTGAAGTCGACCGTATCGCCGGCGATACCAGCTCATTTTTTTTAAGATCAGTGCAAAAGACACTAAAAATACTCTGCTGATTTTGGTCACACAAATAAGTGTTATACATCAATCGAAACTGTTAAGTGTCTACTTTTTTTGTGTACACTCACGAATACAACAAAACTTTGTGGTTTTGGAAAAAAAAAAGAAAACAAACAGGATGCGCTCTTTTTCTTCTCCGTCTCCGCGAGCTGCTCTTTGAAATACGTCACTAAAATTAACTGTAACTCAGCGAATACTGAACACACAGACATGGGAGTTATATCTATAGAAAGCTGGAACTGTCTACTTTGACACTTTGAAACTTACTTTGAAGTAAGTCTTATCGAAAACAAACATTCTGTGATGAAGTAATCCGTATGAAACAACACGATGTTCAGTCTGTCCCGTCTAACTCATTATTTCTAATGCGATCCCGCCCCCTCGCGTTCATATGTAAATAACCACGTGTGCCGCGTGCTCATGTAGACGCCCAACAACAAACAAAGCCAGATCATTCCTCGCACTAACATTACTGTTCATTTCTGGAAGAAGATACGCTGAATAAAAGCTGGATTTGCCTCAAAATAAGAGCAAGAGTTCATCCAGAAGAGAAGAGCAATCTGATGAGTAAGTAATGTTTCTTTTTTTGCATTAGTTAGCGTGTTATTGTGACTCAAACTTGAACGCATTTTTTTTCCCCAAACGACAACATGATGAATGCTACAATGTTTAGAAAAATGTTTAATGTTCACAAATGGATTTAATAGCGTGCTAAACGATAATAATTAGTTTCTCAGATATAAAATATCATTTTTTATAGTACAAAGTACATCTTTTGTAGTACAAAGCCATACATACTAGGCTATATGACTACAAAATAATAGTTTATTTTTTCTAAACAATAATAATTAGTTTCTCAGATATAAAATGTATTTTTTTTTGTTTACGATAGTACAAAGCATGCGTGAGTCTATGGATACGGAATCATAACAGCTACTATAAAATCATACATACTAGGCTATATGACTACAAAATCATAGTTGTTTTTTTCTAAACAATAATAATTAGTTTCTCAGATATAAAATTTATTTTTTTGTTTACGATAGTACAAAGCATGCGTGAGTCTATAAAACATATATATAAAAAGATGCTCCTGATATTAACATGCTCACAAATGTTTTTTTTTTTGGTAGTTTGTATTTTATTGAATTAGATACCTGCACCACAGATGATGAATCCTGATGACTTTCTTCAAACGGTTTTCCTCTGAGAGTGCTGTACCAACATCAGATATTCAACTACACTGACATTATATGGTAAAACAAGCTCCATGATCACTGATTATGGTTTTTTCTTCTTGAATCCATGGAAATAAGCAAAGACACTTAAATAACACACATATATATCAGGCATGATTTACTTGTGTCACTTGTTGAACAGAATCTGTTGCAGGAATGACTCAAAGTCTGTTCACATCTCTGTGGTTAGATCAGTGTGCACAATAATGGGTCTTTGACCTTCATTATGTATGTTTTGATTTTACTGTGTTGTAAATAAAATACAAATAATTTTAAAAAAACATTTTTTGAACGCTGTGGGGAAGATGCACTTCCTCATGCACTTCTGGGAAGAATGGAACCTGAGGCAGCTGCCGACGATCGGCCTGAGGCCCCAGGAACCAATCGTCCAGCCTTGAGTGTTCGGGAGAAGGAGGAGGCCTCCAGTGCAGCCCGACGCTCTCAGCGGCCCGGGAAAGCATAGCAGTCAGCTCTGGATCTGACTCGGGCAACGCCACTTTTACTGACAGAGGCAGCGCAGCCGAATCGTCATCTTCAGAGCCTAGCTCATCCTCCGATGCAGCGATCAACATCCTGTCATCCACTGGCGCTTCGGACGAGATGCTGAGCCCCGCCCTGTCCGGGGAACCAGCGAACTTATCTGGAAACACCAGATGGTGCAATGTGGTGGAGGAATGAGAGGCCCGCGGAGACGCACTCGACGGGGAAACTCTCACCGTAATCCTCAGATTACCCTGACCATGAGCCAAAGTAGCCCTCTGAGAGACAGAGGAGCTAGAACGGGGCATGGCAAGGGGGATACCCCCTCATTTGACGAGGAGGTATCTGGATCGCAACATCGCGATGATCATGTTCCCGCAATGAGAACATGAGTCATCCACGAGCACTGCTTCAGCGTGCTTATTGCCCAAGCACGAGACACAGCGATCGTGACCGTCAGATGAAGCCAGGAAACTACCACATCCAGAAACACACAAAATTAAACTAGTTCTTATTCACTATTTGAGAGGACAGCCATTTTTAGTGGTGACCGAAACCATAGTGGACGTTCTCGAATGCACTCATTCAATCCCACAATGCACTGCAAAAACGAATGTACAACCGATGTACACTCAACGGCTAGAGATAACCCATAATGCACTGTGAGAGTCGCGCTCCGAGTGAATTCCTGCGTCTCGCCAGAAGATGGCGCCCGCAGCTGAATCATCCATTCATTCATTTTAGAAGCGCTCGTCCACGGCGTAATACAGCATAATACAACACAGGTACAAATGAATTGTAAATTGACTATTAGGGTTATACATAATTTCCGTAACAGAGTAATCCTTCAATCTTACTACTGGAGCTGCCCATTTCAAATGATTATTAAACAGCAAGCAAACTATGCAAAAGCGCTCATTCACTCACTTGTTTTCATTCACTCCTTCAAGTGAACTGTATGAGTGGACTAATGTAGGGAATAGTGAATGAGGGTATAGGGGGCGATTTCGGATACAGCCTGTGACTCCCTGACATCTGGGGCTAGACAAATATACTATTGATACAAATACAGATACAAATACAAATACAGAGACATACAAATACAGTGTTTCTGTGGCTCAGTGGTAGAGCATTGCGTTAGCAGGGCAAACGGTTGTGGGTTCAATTCCCAGGGAACATACATACTGATAAAAAAAATGTATAGCCTGAATGCACTGTAAGTCGCTTTAGATAAAAGCGTGTGATAAATGTAAATGATACGATATGACACACTTTATTGTCAGACGGAGTCTGAAATTTGTCTTGCGTTACAGCAGGTTCAACTATGAACATATATACACATATTTCATAGTACTTGCATAACCGCTCATTATTGTTTCAACATTAGTTAAGTTGTACGTTGTTGTAAAACTATCAGGGGCTAGATAAATAGTACTAGCATAACCTCTGATTATTGTTTTAGCTTTAACTGGTGAGTTTGTGACCGTGGGGTCCACATAAAACGGCCAACGTGAGGCACCCTGAGCGACATAGATTCCTAATGAATGAGTAAATATAAAGTAAAGAGTTAAATAGAAAAATCTAATGTCAAAATAATGATAATTAGAAATGGACAAATAACAAACAACCAGTTCCCATTTCAACTTAAATTTGAGGTCATAATAAAATGGAGTCAGATTAGAATTGAACTTAAATTTAACTTTGCGCACTGAAAAGACTCAGAAAGCCTTCAGGCCCATTAGATACCTTCTTTGGGTCAATTCAAGTCAAGTCAAGTCAAGTCAAGTCTGCTTTATTGTCAATTCTGCCACATACAGCACATACATACAGAGAATTGAAATTGCGTTACTCTCAGACCCCTGGTGCATACAGTTAACATTAAACACTGACAGTAGACGTACAAATACAGATACATACAGTTTAAACATATGTACATACAAACTATACAGATATACAAATGAGGACATTGTAGAAAAAAAAATAAAAAAATAAAATGATAAAGTGGCATAGGCACATGGCAGATAGTGCAAACCAGTTAAAAACAAAACTGTGCAGATATAATGTATAGTGCAAAGGAGCTTATCAGTCTGTTAAAGTGATAAGAGCTCAGAGAACAGTCTTTAATCAGACTGTCAGAAAGAGGTAGTTTGCAGTCAATGCTGGATGAGGTAGTGATCAGTCCAATGCTGCACAAACTGACTGGTGCAGGTCACAGTTTGTAAGTGGGGGGGGGGTCCTGGGGATGTGGGGAGCTGGGGGGGGGTCGTAGTGTCACAGTTCAGTGGTGCGTGGGGTAAAAGAGAGGAGGGGGGGAGAGACGGGAGAGAGTTGAGCTTCCTGACAGCCTGATGGATGAAGCTGTCCTTCAGTCTGCTGGTCCTCGCCTGGAGACTCCGCAGTCTCCTCCCTGATGGCAGCAGACTGAAGAAGCTGTGTGTCGGGTGGGTGGGTTCACCTGCAATGCAGAGGGCTTTGCGGGTGAGATGGATGCTGTAAATGTCCTGGAGAGAGGGGAGAGAGACACCAACGATCTTCTCAGCTGCTCTCACTATGCGTTGAAGGGTCTTGCGGCAGGATGCATTGCAAGCGCCATACCACACAGTGATGCAGCTAGTCAGGATGCTCTCGATGGTGCCTCTGTAGAAGGTGCACATGATGGAGGCCGGGGCTCTGGCTCTTCTCAGTTTGTGGAGGAAGTAGAGATGCTGCTGTGCTTTCTTGGCTAGTGCTGCAGTGTTGTTAGTCCAGGAGAGGTCCTCTGTGATGTGCACACCCAGGAACTTGGTGCTGCTCACTCTCTCCACAGTCGCACCGTTGATGGTCAGAGGAGCATGCTGAGTGCGCACTCTCCTGAAATCAACAACAATCTTCTTCATCTTCTCTACATTCAGAGAGAGATTGTGCCGAGAGTACACAATCTATAGTGCCGAGAGATTCTGCACTACTTGACTTCATCCTAAAAAAAAAAAACAAACAAAAAAAACATCTTAATCTTTCCCTTTATCTTTCTCTCCTTCCCTTGCTAGCTTGTACTTATTTGAACAATGACTGAGACTTGGTGTTACGAGCACTTCCTCTATCTGATTGCCTCTTCAAGATGAATCACTTTATGTATTCCCCAATTGTAAGTCGCTTTTGATAAAAGTGTCTGCCAAATGACTAAATGTAAAAAAATGTAAATGTAGATTGTTGTCACTGCACCACCTGGCCAGGCGGCTCACCTCGCTCCTGTAGTTTGTCTCATCTCTGTTGCTAATGAGACCCACCACAGTTGTGTCATCTGCAAAATTAATGAAAAGGTTAGAGTTGTGTGACGGTGTGCAGACGTGGGTCAGCAGAGTGAAGAGGAGGGGGCTCAGCACACATCCTTGGGGGGCCCCTGTGTTCAGTGTGATGGTGCTGGATGTGTTAATGCCGAACTGTACTGCCTGAGGTCTCCCAGTCAGGAAGTCCAAAAGCCAGTTGCACAGAGAGGTGTTGAGCCCCAGCTGGACTAATTTGTGAGTGAGCTGTTGAGGGATGATTGTGTTGAATGCTGAACTGAAATGTATGAACAGCATTCTAACATACAAGTCTTTTTTTGTCCAGATGTGTGAGGGCTGGGAGGAGGGCAGTGGCGATGGCGTCATCGGTTGAGCGATTGGACCTATATACAAACTGGAAGGGGTCCAGGGAGTGCTTTCGTTCAAAGCACTTCATGATGATAGGAGTAAGTGCGACTGGACGGTAGTCATTGAAGCAGGATGGAGATGACTTCTTCTGAACTGGAATGATGGTGGTAGCTTTGAAGCATGTGGGGACAACGTCAATGATGATTTTGGCTGCCATGTCATCTGCTAGTGTTGGTCCACTGTGTTTTCTGAAGTCCACAGTCAACGCAGCCATCTACCAGGAAATTTTAGAGCACTTCATGCTTCCTTTTGCTGACAAGCTTTATGGAGATGCTGATTTCATTTTCCAGCAGGACTTGGTACCTGCCCACACTGCCAAAGGTACCAAAAGCTGGTTCAATGACCATGGTGTTGGTGTGCTTGACTGGCCAGCAAACTCACCAGACCTGAACATGGGGTATTGTCAAGAGGAAGATGAGAGACACCAGACCCAACAATGCAGATGAGCTGAAGGCTGCTATCAAAGCAACCTGGGCTTCCATACCACCTCAGCATTGCCAAAAACTGATCACCTCCATGCCACGCCGATTTGAGGCAGTAATTAAAGCAAAAGGAGCCCCTACCAAGTATTGAGTACATATACAGTAAATTAACATACTTTCCAGAAGGCCAACAATTCACTAAAAATGTTTTTTTTATTGGTCTTATGAAGTATTCTAATTTGCTGAGATAGTGAATTGGTGAGTTTTTGTTAAATGTGAGCCTAAATCATCACAATTAAAAGAACCAAAGACTTAAACTACTTCAGTCTGTGTGCATTGAATTTATTTAATACACGAGTTTCACAATTTGAGTTGAATTACTGAAATAAATTAACTTTTCCACGACATTCTAATTTATTGAGATGCACCTGTATATTAAGTTTCTACAATGTATAAATATATTGTAGAAACTTAATTTCCTGTAAAGCGCTTTGCAACGATCGTATCGTAAAAAGCACTATACAAATAAACAAATTGAATTGAATTGTGTGTGTTGGTGCAGGGTTGGAACTAAACTCTGCAGGGCTGCGGCCCTCCAGGAACTGAGTTTGACACCCCTGCCATAGATCAATTCATGGTACGTGCATAAATAAATCCTAACATTGTGTGTTTGTTTGTTGAATTTCTGTCTCTGATAAATTAATTTATCCATTAAACTGTGGCATTTAATGCCAGTACGAATAACAATATGATGTAGTAGAAGAATAATCTACACAAATATGAAATGCATATGGCAAATATTTAATTTTCCTGAAATAATTTGTATTCTTCTACTTGTATGACTGGGTACTTAAAAATATAATTGAATAAGTCCGAATGAAAATTTGCTCGTAAAGTAAGATTGGGGGGTTCGAACATTCTGACATGCAAAGTGAATCGCTCACGTGATTAGATAGAAAGTGAGACTTCATTTGTCATCGGTCACGTGATTTCTGTTAACAATACAAGCCTCGAATAAAGGCTTCATCTGGCACGCCCACTTATTCTCGACACAAGCTCCGATGCTTCGGTTCAAATGTCACATCACTGTCAGAGGATAAGGGATCACAGGTAAGTAGCAGGTTCGGAGTCAGGTAGAACAGTAACGTTAACTGTAAACCAGACGCTGGAGAAGTGCAGAGAGTGTAGGGATATAGGGAGCTTAATGAGCTGGGACAGGTGCAGGTGATCAGTACTCTGGTGATTGTGATCTGGTGTGCGTTGGGGCTGATGACTGTGGTGACTGTGACTCCCTGACACCTGGGGCTAGATAAATATACTATTGAAATATGAACATATTTCATAGTACTAGCATAACCTCTGATTATTGTTTTAGCTTTAACAAAGTTGTACATGGGTGACTCTAGGGGGATAAACAGAACTACTATTTAAAGAATGGTAAGCATTGGTGACCTATTAAATAGTGTTAGTCATAACCTCTGGCTAATGATCCGACTGGTGAGTTTGTGACCGTGGGGTCCACGTAAAACGGCCGACGTGAGGCACCCTGAGCGACATAGATTCCTAATGAACGAGTAAATATAAAGTAAAGAGTTAAATAGAAAAATCAAATGTCAGAATAATGATAATTAGAAATGGACAAATAACAAACAACCAGTTCGCATTTCAACTTACATTCGAGGTCATAATAAAATGGAGTCAGATTAGAATTGAACTTAAATTTAACTTTGCGCACTGAAAAGACACAGGAAGCCTTCAGCCACCATTGGATACCTTCTTTGGGCCAATTATGTGAGCCTTACACATATCACGCATACTACACCAATTGAACCAGTCATTTTTACATCAGGCAACGATACAGAATGAATCACAACCTATTTTCTTGTACTTGTCACTACTTCACCAGCAGGTCTAACAGGTCTTCACTAACTGTGTCTACCTTTTTGCAAAACAACCATCTCATTGCAATTTGTTAGCACAGAATGTTATTTATCTTAAAAATGACTTAAATACCCCATATTTAACAAACCTATATTTCATACAAATATTTTAAAACACATTTTCTAAAGTGCCTACATGTCAAAATTAGTACATCTTTATTGCAAATTCCTAATACTAAACATTTTTACATCACGCAACGATACAGAATGAATCACAACCTACTAAACAATGCCAAAAAATGCTTTGTACACCTGGATTAATCCTAATTGATACAAGATGGCGGCGCGCACAACAGACGCAGCGGCTTCTCTCTCTCCCGACAGAATGGTGTTTTCCTGTTTTTTGTCTTGTAAGTCGCAATGTTTTTGTACATATTCGTCTCGTCTACCTGTCTTTAAGTGCGCATACAGTCGTGAGTTTCTGCTCGATGTCGGCAGAACCACATTTTTAGAGATAAACTCTGCACACGCCGAAGAGCTGCGGGACCTCGGTTTGCTCCGGAGGCCTACACCATCACCGACCCCCACTACTGCATCTCGCCCACAGCGGAGGCGCTACAAGCGGCGTGAGAGGAAGCAGAAGAGGGGTAAGCGCGGAGGTATCCGAGCTAGGCTAGCGGCTAACCCACACAAGCCAGCTATCCCCTCCATCGTACTGGCGAACGTACGCTATTTGGACAATAAACTGGACCACATCTGACTACTTCGCTCTACTCAGAGGACTGTAAGAGACTGTTGTGTTTTTGTGTTTACGGAAACATGGCTTAACAACAGCGTTCCGGACTGCGCCATTCAGCTCGACCAGCTAACATGCTATCGAGCAGACAGAGCTCTCGTCGAGGGAGGTAAGAGACGCGGCGGCGGGCTTTGTGTTTACATCAATAATGTATGGTGCCGCGACGCTGTTGTGGTCTGCAAACACTGCTCACCCCTGGTGGAGTTTATGATTATTAAGTGCCGGCCGTTCTGTCTACCGAGGGAATATACGGCCATTCTACTCGTTGCTGTATACATCCCTCCCAGCTCCAACAACATCAACAGGAGTGAGGCACTGAATGATCTGTACCAGCACATCAGTGAGAAGCAGACAGCCCACCCAGATGCTTTTCTCATCTTGGCTGGAGACTTTAATCACGCAGATTAAAGTTCAACAACATGTTGACTTTCCAACAAGGGGAAATAATACGCTGGACTTTGTTTACACCACCCAGAGAGGAGCATACAAGGCTCTCCCCCTCCCCCACCTCGGAGCCTCAGACCACATCACTGTCATGCTAATGCCTGCACACAGACCGCTCGTTAAAGTCATCAAACCAATACACAAGCAGATACAAGTGTGGCCGGAAGGGTCGTCAGAGGCACTTCAAGACTGTTTCGACACCACTGACTGGAATATGTTTAAGCAGGCTGCCACATACAACAACACCACAGACCTCCAAGAGTACTCAGAGACTGTCACTGCCTACATCACCAAGTGTATTGATGATGTAACGGTCACAAAGTCTATCACTGTCCGGGCCAACCAGAAGCCGTGTCTGACAGGGGAGGTCTACAGACTTCTGAAGGCTCGGAATGCTGCCTTTAGAGCTGGAGATGAGGAGGGCCTAAGGACAGCTAGGGCCAACCTATCCCGCGGCATCAGAGAGGCCAAGATACAGTACTCCAGGAGGATAGCCCATCGTTTCAGCGACAGCAGAGACACTCGGAGCCTGTGGCAGGGGATTCAGACCATTACGGACTACAAGCCCCCACCACAGACCTGTGACAGCACCATCCCCCTGCTGAACGAGCTGAATGCCTTCTTTGCTCGCTTTGAGGCACAAAACAGCACCACTGCACAGAAGACTACACCTCCTCCCGGCGACCAGATGATGACGCTGTCCCCGCACAGTGTGAGGAGATCCCTCAGCAGGATCAATGCACGCAAAGCTCCGGGTCCTGACAACATTCCTGGGCGTGTACTGAGAGACTGTGCAGTGGAACTCACTGATGTCTTCACAGACATTTTCAACATCTCACTAAGCCAGGCTGTTGTCCCCACATGCTTCAAAGCTACCACTATCATTCCAGTCCCGAAGAAGTCATCTCCATCCTGCTTCAATGACTACAGTCCAGTAGCACTCACTCCTATTCTCATGAAGTGCTTTGAACGGTTAGTCATGCAGCACATCAAGTCTGTCCTGCCCCCCTCCCTGGACCCCTTCCAGTTTGCATATATGTCCAATCGCTCAACCGATGATGCCATCGCCACTGCCCTCCACCCAGCCCTCACACACCTAGACAAAACGGACACATATGTCAGATTGCTGTTCATAGACTTCAGTTCAGCATTCAACACAATCATCCCTCAACAGCTCATTCATAAACTGGTCCGGCTGGGGCTCAATACGTCGCTGTGCATCTGGCTGTTGGACTTTCTGACCGGGAGACCTCAGGCAGTACGGGTCGGCAGTAACACATCCAGCACCATCACACTGAACACAGGGGCCTCCAAAGGATGTGTGCTGAGCCCCCTCCTCTTCACTCTGCTGACCCACGACTGCACACCGTCACACAACTCCAACCGCTTCATTAAATTTGCGGATGACACAACTGTGGTGGGTCTCATCAGCAACAGAGATGAGACAAACTATGAGCCGCCTGGCCAGGTGGTGCAGTGTCAACAATCTCTCTCTGAATGTGGAGAAGACGAAGGAGATTGTCGTTGACTTCAGGAGAGTCCACTCTCTGCATGCTCCTCTGACCATCAATGGTGCGACCGTGGAGAGAGTGAGCAGCACCAGGTTCCTGGGTGTACACATCACAGAGGACCTCTCCTGGACCAACAACACTGCAGCACTAGCCAAGAAAGCACAACAGCGTCTCTACTTCCTCCGCAAACTAAGAAAAGCCAGAGCCCCGGCCCCCATCATGTGCACCTTCTACAGAGGCACCATCGAGAGCATTCTGACTAGCTGCATCACTGTGTGGTATGGCGCCTGCAACGCGTCCTGCCGCAAGTCCCTTCAACGGATAGTGAGAGCAGCTGAGAAGATCGTTGGTGTCTCTCTCCCCTCCCTCCAGGACATCTACAACACCCGTCTCACCCGCAAAGCCCTCAGCATTGCAGGTGATCCCAACCACCCGACACACAACTTCTTCAGTCTGCTACCATCAGGGAGGAGACTGAGGAGTCTCCAAGCCAGGACCAACAGACTGAAAGACAGCTTCATCCACCAGGCTGTCAGGAAGCTGAACTCCCTCCCGTCCTTGCCCCCCCTCCCCTCTCTTAGCCCACGCAACACTGAACTCTGACCCCACCCCACCCCACCCCACCCACCCACCCACCCAAACACACACACACACACACACACACACACACACACACACACACACACACACACACACACACACACACACACACACACACTCACACTGAGACAAGCACCGGACACTTGTACAGCATTGGACTGACCTCATTCTACTACCTCTTCTGACAGTCTGAATAAAAAAGACTGCTCCTTGTCACTTTAAATAGATTTAAATTTAAATAAAATAGTCTTGATAAGCTCTTTGCACTACACCATTTATATTCTGCACTGTTTGTTTGTTTGTTTATTTCACTGGTTTGCACTATCTGCCATGTGCCTTATGCCACTTTATCCATTTTTTTATATTATTATTTTTATTTTATTTTATTTCTTTATTTAATGTTTTATTTTAATTTTTTTCCCTACATGTCCTTATTTGTATATTTGTAATAGTTGCATTTTTGTGTACGTATGTGTATATATATATATATATATATATATATATATTTGATTTGTACTTATCTGTATTCTTGCGTTCTACTGTTAGTGTTTAGTGTTATCTGTATGCACCAGGGAGTAAGAGAGTAACGCAATTTCAATTCTCTGTATGTATGTACGGTACATGTGGCAGAATTGACAATAAAGCTGACTTTGACTTTTTTTGACTTTGACTAACAGTCACATATTAAAGATTGAATAATGAAGCTATGATTTTTATATATCTCACAAATCCACCTTTTAATGTGGAATCCCATCAGTGTCCAATCAAACAGAACATACGTAACACTATAAATATCTTGGGCTGATACTTGACACTCTTCTGATGTTTAAAGCATATTTTCACAAACTTGTGAAACTACATCTAAGTACAGCAGCGTTTCCTGAGAACACACCTTTCACTTTAACTGACTGAACAACAAATCAGATGAGAGTTTAGATGACTGACTGTCATTCTCATGTCTCGTCCTGCTAGAAGTGAAAGAGATTTCAGAGCTGCTGTTCAACACAGCAGTTTAGAGGAAATAGAAAGATCTACAAATATAATTTGAGGTGAGTGTTTCATCTTTCTTTCGTTGTTTGAGTGTCGCCTTACAATGTGTCATTGGTCACTTTGTGTTTACTTTGTGATTGTTAGTCACATGCTGTGAAATCACTGTGTTTCTCATTTTACTTTTATTAGTTTATTAGTGAGTCTGTATTTCATATGCACTCTTTACTCTGAGGCAGAAACTTACAGTTGACTGCTTCATTTGTCTGCAGTTGGTTTTGATGAAATACTGTGTCTGTATGATGAACTCAGACTCATTCAGTGAAGCAAGCAGCATTTCTACTTCATTAACACTCTTTTACTGAAGTTCACTGAACACAACAGAGTTACAGAAATATTAATATAGAAAACTCCCACTGCAACAATGAAGTGTCCATAAATTAATATAATTTGTTCACTTTTAAATGCAGATCTGTGAAATGTGAGATTGGAAAAGTAGGGCTGAATAGCTTTATATAATTATAAATATATATATATATATATAATGATTTCACACATAATATGTGAGAGATATCATCAAAACTGAAGTTTAGAGACGTTCATCTGAAGTAAAGTAACCCTGAAACATGATCAGACACATAAAGCTGCTTCCTGTAAACCCCGTCCATCTCTAAACCAAGTCAAACCGGTTTCATTTGTTTTCCTGAAATGGTCCTGATTAAACTGGTTCTGACGGTGAACATATTTCTGCAGTGGTGACAAACTATTGAACTATTACAGCAAATCATTTATCTTTCCCCACAAATAAAGTACACAGAAATATTAGAAGCAGTTAGCACATATTCATGGATCATTTCTACTCATTCTTTCCATTTCACCATGTTTTACCATCTTTTCCTATGTTGAGCTGCTGTGCTTCACAATGAAAAACTGTAGAACAGTTAAATACTGTTAAAATGCAGTACATCAATAGTAAAACTACAGTTCAGTAAATGTATAATATTGTACAACATAATTCTTTTACACTTCACACAGACACACGAAAGAAAACGAGTTTTTGAATCAGACACATCTTCACTCTTCATTCTCGTGGTCATTGGCTTGTTTTGTTAACACTCGAAGGTGATTGGGCTCTCGGGCGAGATGCCATTATGTCAGTTACTCTGACATTACATCAAACGTGACTGACTGATAGGGAACAAGGCTTTCACTTTAACTGACTGAACAACAAATCAGATGAGAGTTTAGATGACTGACTGTCATTCTCATGTCTCGTCCTGCTAGAAGTGAAAGAGATTTCAGAGCTGCTGTTCAACACAGCAGTTTAGAGGAAATAGAAAGATCTACAAATATAATTTGAGGTGAGTGTTTCATCTTTCTTTCGTTGTTTGAGTGTCGTCTTACAATGTGTCATTGGTCACTTTGTGTTTACTTTGTGATTGTTGGTCACATGCTGTGAAATCACTGCGTCTCTCATTTTACTGAGTTTATTAGTGAGTCTGTATTATGCACTCTTTACTCTGAGGCAGAAACTTACAGTCGACTGCTTCATTTGTCTGCAGATGGTTTTGATGAAATACTGTGTCTGTATGATGAACTCAGACTCATTCAGTGAAACAAGCAGCATTTCTACTTCATTAACTCTCTTTTACTGAAGTTCACTGAACACAACAGAGTTACAGAAATATTAATATAGAAAACTCCCTCTGCAACAATAAAGTGTTCATAAATTAATATAAGTTGTTCACTTTTAAATGCAGATCTGTGAAATGTGAGATTGGAAAAGTAAGTCTGAATAGCTTTATCATAGTAATGATATATAATGATTTCACACATACAGAGGTGGGTAGTAACGAGTTACATTTACTTCGTTACATTTACTTGAGTAAATTTTTTGGGTAACTAATACTTTTAGAGTATATTTAAAGATGGGTACTTTTACTCAAGTATATTTTTAGAGAAAAAAACGGTACTTTTACTTCGTTACTGTGGGCGACTCTCCTCTCGTTACTTTATCTTAATGAAATACAAGTTAAAAATGCTTCAGTTTATTCCAAACGCGCCGTATACTTTTCTCTGGGCAATGAGCGATGCCCATTCGCAAATGATTCATTCTTTTGAGTCGATTCTGTTTAAAGGCTTTATCAAACCAGTTGGCAAACCATTGAATCGGTTTGTGAATCAGTTTGAATGATTCGTTCAGTTCCCTGCCGCACGCGCTGAGTCGTCTGAAGCGGTTCACTCAGATAACATCAAGAGCGATGAAGACGTGGCTTTGGATCTACAGTCAATTGAAAGCAAATCTGCAAAGGCTTGTTTGCTAGAGAGCTATATGAAGATCTTTTATTAGATGAACACCGCGTGTGGTGTCTACTGTTCCACAGGTATAGGCCACGATGCCACTATGACATTACCAGTTTGTTGTACATGTACCTTATACATTAAATACAATGTATAATTTATACAATAAATAAGCTGTCACAGAGTATGAAATGAACACCCACCAAACCCGCATTAGCTCTGTGCAGCGGCGCGCGACCTGTTCTAGACACAATTAATATTGTGCATCTAATTTTTGTGCATGCAAAAATATAGGCTACATTTGTTTACATTTTGCAGAATAGAAGATCCATCAATGTGCATTTGTTTCGTTATGTTCAGATGTCGGTAGCAGTCATGTGAGGAGTTTTCAGAGGTTTCAGTGTCAGAGGTTATAGAATAATACATAATTAATTTACTTTAAAATATAATTTAATTCAGTGATGCAAATCAGAATTTTCATCAGCTGTTACTCCAGTTATCGGAGTCATATGATCCTTCAGAAATCATTCTAATATATTGATTTATTACCAGTGTTGAAAACAGTTTTGCTGCTTAATATTTTTTGGAACCTGTGACATTTTGTTCAGGATTCTTTGATGAATAGAAAGCTAAAAAGAACAGCACTGATAATAAATTAACATATTGGAATGATTTCTGAAGGATTATGTGACACTGAAGACTGGTGAAAAAGGCTGATGAAAATTCTGATTTGCATCACTGAAATAAATGACATAAAAAAAGAATAAAAAATCTTTTGAATGGCAGTGTGTGTTTGTGTAAATATATATATTGTGACGAGTCGGCTGCCTCCCCCTAATTATCAGCATCTTCCTGTCCCTTAATCGCCGCCCTTCACCAGGCTCCCGACGGGAGTGGGTGTGTGAGAGAGGAGGGGCGCTGAAACAGCCAGGTCTGGTGGCATGTGATGAGGCACACCTGAAGTGAATGGAGCCTCATCACCGCCGCTGTTATATGCTGAGTGCGCCTCTCCTCTGGAGACCGGTCTCTTCCCACTGGACTGAGGATCTTGGTGACTGTGAACGGGCCGATGCATTTAGGAGCTAATTTATTACAAACGGAGCGAAGGGGAATATTCTTGGATGAAAGCCACACCTTTTGACCGACGACGTGCACGGGAGGCTTAGACCGGTGGTGATCGGCTTGGGCCTTGGTGCGCGCTCTAACCCGTAGAAGAGTCCGTCGGGCTCTACTCCAGGTGTGCTGACACCTCTTGATGAAGGCGTGGGCGGAGAGGACCGCGACCTCGGGTTCCAGACTCGGAAAAATAGGTGGTTGGTAACCTAAACTACACTGAAACGGTGATAGGCCCGTAGATGACACTGGCAACGAGTTATGAGCATATTCAACCCATGAGAGTTGTTGGCTCCAGGAGGAAGGATTCTGAGAGACCTATTCATTCTAAATCCTGGTTGGCCCGCTCTGTTTGACCGTTACTCTGAGGGTGGAAACCAGAGGACAGACTAACGCTCGCTCCCAGTAGTCTACAAAATTCTTTCCAAAATTTGGAAATAAACTGGGGACCCCTGTCGGAAACCACGTCCATCGGGAGGCCATGAATGCGAAAGACGTGGTTCACGACAGTAACTGCTGTCTCCTTGGCAGAGGGTAATTTGGGCAAGGGGATAAAATGGGCTGCCTTCAAAAACCGGTCCACCACGGTCAAAACCACCGTGTTGCCCTGAGATGACGGTAGGGCTGTAACGAAATCTAGAGCGATGTGGGACCAGGGTCTTGAAGGCACCGACAGCGGCTGAAGAAGCCCCCCTGGGGGTCGATTGGAAGTCTTACCACAAGCGCCAAAACAAACTCCCGAATGTCCCGAGCCATACATGGCCACCAGAATCGCTGTTTAACTAGAAACCTGGTGCGATTAACCCCTGGGTGGCAAGCCACGCTGGAACAATGTCCCCACTGGATAACGTCTGACCGCAAACAATCCGGTACAAATAATTTACTCAGTGGGCATCCGGACGGGGGTGTTACCCCTTCTAAAGCGGTGCGGACTCTCGACTCAATCTCCCAAGTGAGTGTAGAGACCACAAGTCTCTCAGGAATAATGCAGTCAGGAGATAGTGCGCGCTCGGAGCAGTCAAAAACGCGTGACAAAGCATCTGGTTTAATATTTTTGGAACCCGGACGGTACGAGATCGAAAAATCGAAGCGACCGAAAAAAAAGTGCCCACCTAGCTTGCCTGGAGTTGAGACGTTTGGCAGACCTGATGTACTCAAGGTTCTTGTGATCGGTCCAGACGATAAAGGGAACCCCCGAACTCTCTAACCAATGACGCCACTCCTCCAGCGCTAACTTCACTGCCAACAACTCTTGGTTCCCAATGTCATAGTTGCGTTCGGTGGGAGACAAACGATGAGAAAAAAAAGCACAAGGGTGCACCTTGTCATTCGCGGGCGAGCGCTGGGAAAGAACCGCGCCTACCCCCACCTCCGAAGCATCGACCTCCACCACAAACTGACATGAAGGATCAGGGGCTATGAGGATGGGAGCCGAAACAAAGCGACACTTGAGGTTGGAGAATGCAACTTCAGCGGCATTGGACCACCTGAACGTCATTCTGGTGGAGGTCAAGGCAGTCAGAGGAGCGGCTAGTTGGCTAAAATTGCGAATGAAACGCCGGTAAAAATTGGCGAACCCCAGAAACCTCTGCAGGGCCTTGCAGGAATCCGGAGTTGGCCAATCCACCACAGCCTTAATCTTATCGGGATCCATGCACACGCCCTCGGACGAAATGATGTAACCCAAAAATGGAACCGACTGTGCATGAAAAACGCATTTCTCCGCCTTGACAAAAAGCCCATTCTCTAGCAGCCTCTGAAGCACTCGCCTGACATGCTGAACATGTTCCTGGAGAGAAGAAGAAAAAATCAATATGTCATCCAGGTAAACATATATGAATAGATCGACCATATCTCTCAGCACGTCATTGATGAGTGCCTGAAAAACGGCAGGTGAGTTTGAAAGGCCGAACGGCATGGCAAGATATTCGAAGTGCCCTCTGGGGGTATTAAATGCAGTTTTCCACTCATCCCCCGCTCTTATGCGAACCAAATGATATGCGTTGCGAAGGTCCAGGTTTGTGAAGACGGACGCTCCCTGCAACCGCTCGAAAGCTGAAGACATCAGCGGCAAAGGATACGTATTCTTTACCGTGATGCTGTTCAACCCCCGATAGTCAATGCAAGGTCGCAAGGAGCCATCCTTCTTCCCCACAAAAAAGAACCCCGCCCCCGTGGGTGAGGAAGAGGGGCAAATGATCACAGCTGCTAGAGAATCAGAAATATATTTCTCCATGGCCTCCCTTTCAGGAGCTGAAAGCGAGTATAACTTGCCTTTCGGCGGAGACGTACCTGGTAATAAATCTATAGCACAGTCATAGGGACGATGCGGAGGAAGAGAAGCAGCCCGGGACTTACTGAACACTTCCTTCAGGTCAGAGTACTCCATGGGCACGTTAGACAGGTCCACCGGCTCCCCCTGAAACACAGAACAGGACACGGACGAACAGGCAGACACAAGACAAGAGGAGTGACAATAATCGCTCCAAGCGGCGACGGAGTTACGCCCCCAAACCACACGGGGGTTGTGGAGGACAGCCAGGGGTGACCCAAGATGACAGGGGTGAGAGGAGAGTTAATGAGCAGGAATCGGATCACTTCTGAATGATTCCCTGAAGTGATGAGTGTGACTTCAGGGTGACGTCTGTAATGGCAGGTAGTCCTTGTCCATCGAGAGCGTTCACCATGACCTCATTCCTTAAAGGAAAAATACAACCCCAAATCAGAAAAAGTTGGGACAGTATGGAAAACGCAAATAAAAAAAGAAAGTAGTGATTTCTAAATTTACTTTGACTTGTATTTCATTGCAGACAATATGAACACAAAATATTTCATGTTTTGTCTGGTCAACTTCATGTCATTTGTAAATATACATCCTTTCCTGTCATTCAGACCTGCAACTCATTCCAAAAAAAGTTGGGACAGGAGCAATTTAGGGCTAGTAATGAGGTAAATTGGTTAAATAATGATGTGTTTGAAACAGTTGTTAAAACAACTTTTTTTGGAATGTGTTGCAAGTCTGAATGACAGGAAAGGATGTATATTTACAAATGACATGAACAGACAAAACATGAAATATTTTGTGATCATATTGTCTGCAATGAAATACAAGTCAAAGTAAATTTAGAAATCACTACTTTCTTTTTTTATTTGCGTTTTCCATACTGTCCCAACTTTTTCTGATTTGGGGTTGTAGGCAACTGTAAGAGCATAACATCTGAACTGTATCTAAATAAGAAGTTTTGTACCTTTACATTGTTTATATTGTACAAGTTTGATGGTGTCTTGACCCATTAGACATAGTTTTAGCTCGGGGTGTAGCTTGGGGTTTCTCCTCCCATACATTCTCCTCCCATACACTGGTTGGGCACACATAAATCAACATGTTATCTATGTATATGTCAACAGGTGATTGTAATTATGATTTGGTACAAAAGCAGCATCCAAGAAAGGTCTAGTCCTTTAGGAGCAAAGATGGGCCGAGGATCGCCAGTTTGCCAACAAATACGTGAGAAAATTATTGAAATGTTTAAAAACAATGTTCCTCAAAGAAAGATAGGAAGAGATTTGGATATTTCACCTTCAACAGTGCATAACATAATTAAAAGATTCAAGGAATCTGGAGGAATTTCAGTGCGTAAAGGACAAGGGCGCAAGCCTAAGCTGAACAACCGTGATCTCCGATCCCTCAGGCGGCACTGCATCAAGAATCGTCATTCATCTATAAGCGATATCACCACATGGGCTCAGGACTACTTTGGCAAACCTTTGTCAAGTACCACAATACGTAGTTACATCCACAAATGCCAGTTAAATCTGTACTGTGCCAAAAGGAAGCCCTATGTTAACAGTGTCCAGAAGCGCCGTCGACTTCTCTGGGCTTGGAGGCATCTGGGATGGACCATCACACAGTGGAAACGTGTACTGTGGTCAGATGAATCAGTATTTCAGGTATTTTTTGGGAGGAATGGACGCCGTGTGCTCCGGACCAAAGAAGAAAAGGATCATCCAGACTGTTACCAGCAACAAGTCCAAAAGCCAGGGTCTGTCATGGTATGGGGTTGTGTCAGTGCCCTTGGCAAAGGTAACTTGCACTTCTGTGATGGCACCATTAATGCTGAAAAGTACATAGAGATTTTGGAGCACAATATGCTGCCTTCAAGAAGACATCTTTTCCAGGGACGTCCATGCATATTTCAACAAGACAATGCAAAACCACATTCTGCACACATTACAAAGTCCAGCTGCGGAGGAAGAGGGTACGGGTACTTGACTGGCCTGCCTGCAGTCCCGACCTGTCTCCAATAGAGAATGTGTGGCGCATTTTGAAGCGCAAAATGCGACAACGAAGACCCCGTACTATTGCCCACCTTAAGACTTGTTTGCAGGAAGAATGGGACAAAATTACACCTGAAACACTTCATCACTTGGTGTCTTCAGTCCCTAAACGTCTTTTAAGTGTTGTGAAAAGGAATGGCAACATTACAAAGTGGTAAATGCTTTACTGTCCCAACTTTTTTTGGAATGTGTTGCAAGTCTGAATGACAGGAAAGGATGTATATTTACAAATGACATGAACAGACAAAACATGAAATATTTTGTGTTCATATTGTCTGCAATGAAATACAAGTCAAAGTAAATTTAGAAATCACTACTTTCTTTTTTTATTTGCGTTTTCCATACTGTCCCAACTTTTTCTGATTTGGGGTTGTAGGCAACTGTAAACGTAAGGCCAAACTAGTATCCAGGAGATTACCTTCGGCTCCTGAATCCACCAACGCCCGACAGGAGTGGGCGCTGGATGCCCATAGTAACCGGACCGGAAGGAGAGTAGAAACAGAGGATTTCTCTACAGACAATGCACCCGACCGTAACCTCGATTCTACGGCCGGGCTTGGCCTTTTACTGGACACCTGGCTGCGAGGTGGCCCGCAGCACCACAATATAAGCACAGTCCTCTCTCTCTCCGACGATCCTTCTCCTCCTGAGACAGTCGAGCCCTGCCGACCTGCATAGGTTCTGGGTCGAAGGCGGGGCCGACCGTGTCTACCCCAGCGACTGGATACACGGACGTTTCAGGAATTAAAGTCTGCAAGACTCGTTGGTCTCTGCGTTGCAGACGTGTGTCAACTCAAATAGCCAACGCGATCAAGCCATCAAGATCGGAGGGAAGTTCCAGCGCAAAAATCTCCCTTTGGATGCGTTTGGCCAGTCCATGTAGAAACATGTCCCATTGGGCCTCCTGGTTCCATTTACACTCCACCGCTAGGGTGCGGAACTCAATGGCGTAATCAGCTACCGAACGATTCCCCTGATGAAGATCCACTAGAAGTCGAGCCGCCTCTCGACCTGTGACTGCACGGTCGAACACTTGTCTCATCTCGTCCGAGAGTGCTTGAAATGAAGCGACGCAAGGATGCTTGTTTTCCCAGACCGCCGTACCCCATAGTGATGCCTTACCAGTTAGTAAAGTCATCACCAGTGCTACCTTAGACTGTTCCGTAGCGTAAGTCGACGGCTGGAGGGTGAAAAACAGTGAGATTTAGTTAAAAAGGCACGACACAGCTGTGGCTCACTAGCATATGGGGAAGACGGCGGCAGGCGAGGTTCGTTCGAGCCGCTACTGGAGGCAGGGGTGGAAGGAACCAATGGTGGTGCAACGGGTGGACTGACGGTCTCGGTTCTCAGGTGCCGGAGTTGGGCTGACAGATCGGCCACCTGTGCTACCAGCGTTTGGATAGCTTGTCCCGTAACTCTTAGTTGATCCTCCTGTTGATCCATACGGGTGGCATTATTTGCCAGGAAGTTCTGGAGCTCGGAGGCGCTTGCTGAATCCATAGGTCAGATCGCTCTGTCATGGCCAAAACAGAAGATTCAAGTGCAAGTGCAAGTAAAACAGTTTATTGAAGCTTGAAGCAAACAGGATACAAGAAACAGCAACAGGTGCAACTGGAGAATCCGGGAGGCACGGATGCAGAGAACAATCCCCACACACAGGAGTCCAGTCAAACGACTACGGGGATCCAGAGCACGAACAGGTGCTGTCCGTCACGAGCCTGGCCAGGATAAACTCCACACCTCACAACACACACACACACACACACAAACACAGGAGAGAGAGCCAATGAACCCGCGAACCGTGACATATTCAGTATATGATCCAAAGTAACTAGTAACTAACTACTTGAGTAGTTTTTTTATCCAATACTTTTTTTACTCTTACTCAAGTAACTATTCAGACGATTACTTTTACTTTTACTTGAGTAAATATTTCTAGAAGTACTTTTATTTTTACTTGAGTACAGTTTTTGAGTACTCTACCCACCTCTGCACACATAATATTTTAGAGATATAATCAAAACAGAAGTTTAGAGACATTCATCTGAAGTAAAGTAACCCTGAAACATGATCAGACACATAAAGCTGCTTGCTGTAAACCCCCTCCAGTGCTAAACCAAGTCAAACCGGTTTCATTTGTTTTCCTGAAATGGTCCTGGTTAAACTGGTTCTGACGGTGAACATATTTCTGCAGTGGTGACAAACTATTGAACTATTACAGCAAATCATTTATCTTTCCCCACAAATAGAGTAAACAGAAATATTAGAAGCAGTTAAAACATATTCAAACACATCTTCACTCTTCATTCTCATGGTCATGCTGAGTCTAGTGTCCTCACCATACTGGACTTTCTAACTTCAGTACCACAGGGAAAAATGCCACATCATAAAGAGCATAACATCTGAACTGTATCTAAATAAGAAGTTTTGTACCTTTACATTGTTTATATTGTACAAGTTTGATGGTGTCTTGACCCATTAGACATAGTTTTAGCTCGGGGTGTAGCTTGGGGTTTCTCCTCCCATACATTCTCCTCCCATACACTGGTTGGTCACACATAAATCAACATGTTATCTTGTTAGTCGCATGGTCCCAAACTTTCCCACTCTTGCAGAATATAATTGACTTCTATAATTTGATATGATACATAACAAACACAAAAATAAACCTATAAGCTATTCCATAGTTATTCAACAGGATGTAAACAATAAGTGATTATGATAGTCTAATGTGTGGGTTACAGACATGATGTGGAGTTGTGCAATGTTAAGGTTTTTGGTTACAAATCCTCTAAGCAACATTTTGGGATGCTCTGATGCATTTTCAATATGTAAAGGCAATCTCTGTGGTGAAGGATTCAGAAGGAGTCTCAGTCTGGATTCTCTGTACTGGAAAAGGAATCAACCCTTCTTTGGTGTTCACTCATGATTTTACTCCTGAGAGTCACAATGTGTTCTCTTTTTGACCAATAAAGTTGACAATATTGGAGGGGCTTTCCTAGTGTTAATTAAGTCAGTTGTAATTGTTGTGTTTTATTTTTTGAGAGTGCATGTGTAGCATCGTGGCGTCGCACAACAGAAACCGTAACACTGGAAACACGACTACGCCACCCTAGGACTTGCACCCAGGGAAATACTATGCACCCTCAGGTGCAACTCAAGGAAACACAGGTTCAATTCTACTGAATAAGCAAGAGACGTGACTTATCAAAATAACATTTATTTTGCACAAAAATCTTTATTTCTAAAACATTTCAAAGAATGGGTCTCGTCAACAGTTTACCAATTAAATACCCAGTTACAAAGAGACCATAATACATCTAGCATTAACAGAAGGGACACACCACACAGCAACATCAGTGCAAAAAGATTCTTAAAGCAAATGACAAACCAAGAAAAGAAACTATACCAAAAACACCCAAATACACTCTCCCCTCCTGTTAAGCTTCAGTATCACAGCTCGTCAGACATTCACCTGTGGATATGTGCACACTGACCAAGACACTTACAACAAGAGGAAAAGAAAATACATAAACAAAACAAAATCACAAATAATATTTAAAAATCAATCAGCTGTTTCAATGGACCAAAATCCAAGCATGTTGGCTTAATAGACTTGAACAAAAGACAAAATGTCCATGGTTTCACCACATGTCATACAGATCGATTGAACAATAGTCTTACGAACACTCAGGGAAGCAGCGGTTCAGCACTGCGACAACAGGACCATAAAACAATGGGATCTGACAGTATACGAAAACAGCCGTACGAACAGCCGTAGATGAAACCAGTGTGAGAAACAGCCGTAGATACAGGGTTTATGAAACAACAGCTAGCGCTCTCAGGCCGCACCTAAAATACAAATATAAAAACACGAATAGACATCCACTTTAAACGATTTCCCCCCCTTCAAAAGAAAGGAAACCCACAATCAAACGTTTCTTACCTCATTCTCAGACAACAGTGAGCTTTACGCTACCTGCGCTCATCACTTCGTACATACACATCCCTAGTAACAAACACATATTTAAAATGTAAAACTGCGACTGTAAGGAGCAGACAATCAGGCGACTTACCAGGGGAAAGCGACAGGACATATAGACCCCTGGACCTTTACGGCCCACAAAACAGGAATACATCAGAGCGGAATCACCATGCCACACTTAGACTTGCTTCTTATAAAACCACTGGGCCTCCACTAGAGCGCACCTCAATGATTGAGCCGCCAGGTGTGATCAATGACAAGATGCCGCTCAACGCCAGTGGGCGTGTCTTCCCATTTAAAATATACGCAAACATTAAAATGGAAACAGATTAATAAATCAACAAACCAGAATAAAACTCATCCTGTCACACATGCATGATGTGGAACGAACATCACATTGTAACATTGATTTAATGCCACTACCATTGTCTTTTTGATGAAATTTCCACATATTTTTCAACATTAATTGCAGGTACAAACATGATGTTGATTCAGTGCGGTTAACATTGACCCATTAACATTGATTTAACATGGTTTCAATGGTTGCTTTCCATTTGGGGAAATTGTCTGTAAGTGTTAAAGAAATATGAATAACTCTCAAATATAGAAAACTTCCATTGCAAAAATGTCCATAAATGTATATACTTCGTTCTTTTTTGAATGCAGATCTGTGAAGTGTGAGATTGGAAAAGTAGGGCTGAACAGCTTTATATCATAATAATGATTTATATTGAATTCACACATAATCTGTGCTTTCATGTGTGTGCTGAAAAGCTAAGAAGCTAAGAAACTTTTATTTGAAGTGAAGTAACCCTGAAACATGACATAAAGCTGCTTTCTGGAAACCATCCAGCTGTCAACAGGGTTTCAGCACAGTTTGACTCCCATCAATGATGAAAAACCGGTTTCAGATGTTTTGAAATGATCCTGGTTGAACTGGTTCTGAAGATGAACAAACTTCCTACTGCACTTTCAAAACCACCAGTTATTACTGCAAATCATTTTTTATTTCCCCACAAATAAAGCAAACAGAAATATCAGAAGCAGTATTCTCAGTAAGAGCACATTTATGAATTAATTCTACACACTTTTTCCATTTCACCATGTTTCACTATGTTGAGCTGTTGTAATTCACAATGCTGTAAGACTGTTAAAATGCAGCAGATCAGTTGTCCACTGCAGTACAGCTACATGTGAGTGAAGTACACTAGTGTACAGCTGCAGATCAGTATTAGTATCTTAGACTTCACACAGAACAATGAAAATCCCTCCTTTCGGCACAGACTCCAGCTGCACAAACTGACTCAGACTCCTAGAAATGATCTGAAACACAGAAACACACAGCAGAGCTTCACTCTTCATCCCCGTGGTCATGCTGAGTCTAGTGAACCATCAGCACAGCTCTCAAACTGACAATGGCATAAACTGCAAGTAACTGAAATCTAATGCAGACAAACACAGATGCAGTTACTCATTTGTCCACTAGAGGTCTATGGTGCTGTTGATGTGACAATGCATACTGGAACTAATATGGCTAATGCTCATCTGTCGACAGCATGAGGTATTTGCCAAAGAAACAGAAGACAGATTCTTAATGAAACATACAACTAAATATTTCTTCTACAGAAGCTTCTATAGAAGCTACTCTGAAACTGCAGCTTAATAAGCTACAAACTACTCATAAGTTAAAGTAGTCAAGCTACAGTCAAGCTACCCTTAAAAAGTAGCTACACCACACCTTAAATTAAAAAGTCAAGGGTCAGGAGCCCAACGAAAACACTGATCTTGATAATGGTAACTTCAAAACAAACACAATAAAACATAATTTAAACCTCTGCTGATTCTCAATAAGAGCTTCTGTAGATGTCTGACAGAAATAGTGTCAGTCTGGTTAGTAATAAGTGAAGCTGGTGATGCTGTTTGTGGAGTTGTTTAATCCTCCTCTGCTGAGATCTTGAGAGATTTATTGTCCTTTATATCTGTTAATTTCAGTCAGTGTGGCTTTAAGTCAGTTGTAATTGTTGTGTTTCATTCAGTGCAAGCATTATGTTGAACCTACATCACATTCTAACATTGATTTAATGCCATTAGGCTACCATTGATTATTATTTATTTATTTATTTTTTTCTTTGCTGAAATTTCCACATTTTTTCAACATTAAAGGGATAGTTCACCCAAAAATGAAAATTGTGTCATCATTTACTCATCCTCAAGTAGTTCCAAACCTGTATGAATGTATTTGTTCTGCCGAACACAAAGGAAGATATTTTGAAGAAAGTTTGTAACCAGGCTGTTTTGGGGCACCATTGACTTCCATAGTAGGAGAAAAAAATACTTTGGAAGTTAATGGTGCCCCAGAACTGTTCTGTTTCCCTCATTCTTCAGAATATCTTCCTTTGTGTTCAGCAGAACAAAGACATTCATACAGGTTTGGAACTACTTTTTTTGGGTGAACTATCCCTTTAATTGTGGGTGCAGAACAGGGCCGGACTGGGATTTCAAGCCGTAAATCCCACACTCATTTAGGCCGTCCTTGTCAGTCCTGCCTACCTGTGTCTTGTGTTTCCCTTCCTCTCGTGCCCGTATTTGGTCTGTTTCCTGTTCTCGGTTAGTTCTCCTCATTAGTTTATTAGTCCCCAGCCTTGTGTCATTTATTATCTAGTTTTCCTCAGTGTTTATAAGCCCAGTGTTTCCAGTGTCCTGTGTTCACCATTATATATGTCATTCCTGAGTTCCTGTGTTTGTATCCCTTCGTTTGTAATTAAAGTCCATGTTGAAGTTTATTCCTCGTCTCTTCGCGCCTCCCAAGGCAACGGTGACAATCCTATACACCAACAACAAATTCTGAAACCACAGACAACCCTATAATTTGTATGGCCATCATTTAAATAGGTCTAAATCTTTAGTCTGAGGCCATGGAAAATAATTAAAGGTTGTCTCTTAAACTGCACCTTCACCTCCCTTTTCCTTTTTTCCATTTTCCCCAACATCTGTCTCTCCCTTTTTTTCTTGTACTTGTCACTTTCCCCAACATCTCTGTCTCTCCCTTTTTTTCTTGTACTTGTCACTTCTTCACCAGCAGGTCTAACAGGTCTTCACCAACTGTGTCTACCTTGTTGCGAAACAACCATCTCATTGCAATTTGTTAGCACAGAATGTCATTTATCTTAAAGGAAAACGCCACCGTTTTTCCATATTGCAATACGTTCTTCCCTCAAGTTAGATGAGTTGATGCGTATCTCTCCGGTCTCAGTCCGTGCACTTAATCGCTCTAGCGCGAGGCACCACTATGCTAGCGTTTAGCTTAGCACCATTCATTTCATAGGATCCAAACAGGGATAAATTTAGAAGCCACCAAACACTTCCATGTTTTCCCTATTTAAAGATGGTTACATGAGTAGTTACATGAGTAAGTATGGTGACACAAAATAAACAGTGGCGATTTTCTAAGCGGATATAAAATGATAACTATAATGTGTGGCAGAAGAGCACTTCACAGCACTTCGACCTCGGTGCACCGGGCGCAGTAATATCATCACCCCTGAAAACTCCCCTCCGCACTTCGACCTCAGAAGTGATGATATTACTGCGCCGAGGTCGAAGTGCTGTGAAGTGCTCTTCCGCCATACATTATAGTTTATAATTTAATATTGTTTAATATTATAATTTAACATTGTTTCAATGGATGCTTGCTATCAGGGTGGGTAAATGATCTGCATGATTTACTTTTTTCCCCTGCATGTCATGTGCACAGCTCCATATATTTGGGCTGATTTTAACACACTTTCACTTGCTGAACATTCAAATCCTGTTCATCAGTCAAAATAATTTAAACTCAACAGCTATGAAATATGACCATAAGTGAAAAACACTGTTTATGAGAAGACAGATACTAGACAGCTACATGTTATTGGGGGAAATATATTTACTTATTATTCAGAATGCACATTTGGAAAAGAAAAAAATATATATTTACAGGAGCAGTTCAGCATGTTCAATATAATTCATATTAATGCAGAGAACAGAATTCATTGTTTTCACTGACAGACCTAAAATAATAATCTGCATTCTACTGTGTAACGGTCTGTATGTAGGTGCGCTGAAAGCTGTAACCAGAAACACCTGAATCGTATTAAGTAGAACGCAGAAGTAGTTGTGCAAGTAGTTCATTACTCGCTTGATTAACTTCAACACTGCTTCAGGCTACATCTATATTAATCTGGATACACAATGGCAGTTTCTAAATGCTCTGTCCACACTAGCATTTTCAAGTTTCTTAGGAGTTTCAAGTCCACACCAAAACATCTGGAAACATCTAACCACTTGTCTGTAATCAGTAGTCCAGTCCCTGCTGGTGTGTCCAGATCAGACTCATCTCCATTCCATGTTAGGTCTGAAATACAATCACTGCTCTCGCTGGAGCTCCCTCCATTACACCACCATGATTCCTTAATTAACACACACCAAACTCAGAAACTCATGGCTCAAAGAAAATCACAAGTTTCTCACTGGTAAATGTGACTTTGTGATTGCATGACAAAGATGTTTTGGATTGCAATTATGTGAATTTAACTCAATTAAATACAATCTTTCTGACAGTAGATTGCATTACATTCAGTATGTCCAAGTGGATTTTGGAGGACATATTAATAGTATTCAACCCCTACCATTGTTAAAATACCATCTCACAGTATGCACATTCTGAGGGGAAAAATGCCTTTTATGACATTGTATTTTTTTAAAATCTAAGATGATTTCTGTTTGTTCACAGAATGAAAAGTACATGCACTCTTATACAGGTGCATCTCAATAAATTAGAATGTCGTGGAAAAGTTCATTTATTTCAGTAATTCAACTCAAATTGTGAAACTCGTGTATTAAATAAATGCAATGCACACAGACTGAAGTATTTTAAGTCTTTGGTTCTTTTAATTGTGATGATTTAGGCTCACATTTAACACAAACCCACCAATTCACTATCTCAACAAATTAGAATACTTCATAAGACCAATAAAAAAAACATTTTTAGTGAATTGTTGGCCTTCTGGAAAGTATGTTCATTTACTGTATATGTACCCAATGCTTGGTAGGGGCTCCTTTTGCTTTAATTACTGCCTCAATTCGGCGTGGCATGGAGGTGATCAGTTTGTGGCACTGCTGAGGTGGTATGGAAGTCCAGGTTTCCATAGATTCTCTATGGGGTTCAGGTCAGGCGAGTTTGCTGGCCAATCAAGCACAGTAACACCATGGTCATTGAACCAGCTTTTGGTACCTTTGGCAGTGTGGGCAGGTGCCAAGTCCTGCTGGAAAACGAAATCAGCATCTTTAAAAAGCTGGTCAGCAGAAGGAAGCATGAAGTGCTCCAATATTTCTTGGTAAACGGGTGCAGTGACATTGGTTTTCAAAAAACACAATGGACCAACACCAGCAGATGACATTGCACCCCAAATCATCACAGACTGTGGAAACTTAACACTGGACTTCATGCAACTTGGGCTATGAGCTTCTCCACCCTTCCTCCAGACTCTAGGACCTTGGTTTCCAAATGAAATACAAAACTTGCTCTCATCTGAAAAGAGGACTTTGGACCACTGGGCAACAGTCCAGTTCTTCTTCTCCTTAGTCCAGGTAAGACGCCTCTGACGTTTTCTGTGGTTCAGGAGTGGCTTAACAAGAGGAATACGACAACTGTAGACAAATTCCTTGACACGTCTGTGTGTGGTGGCTCTTGATGCCTTGACCCCAGCTTCAGTCCATTCCTTGTGAAGTTCACCCAAATTCTTGAATTGATTTTGCTTGACAATCCTCATAAGGCTGTGGTTCTCTCGGTTGATTGTGCATCTTTTTCTTCCACACTTTTTCCTTCCACTCAACTTTCTGTTAACATGCTTGGATACAGCACTCTGTGAACAGCCAGCTTCTTTGGCAATGAATGTTTGTGGCTTACCCTCCTTGTGAAGGGTGTCAATGATTGTCTTCTGGACAACTGTCAGATCAACAGTCTTCCCCATGATTGTGTAGGCTAGTGGACCAAACTGAGAGACCATTTTGAAGGCTCAGGATACCTTTGCAGGTGTTTTGAGTTGATTAGCTGATTGGCATGTTACCATATTCTAATTTGTTGAGATAGTGAATTGGTGGGTTTTTGTTAAATATGAGCCTAAATCATCACAACTAAAAGAACCAAAGACTTAAAATACTTCAGTCTGTGTGCATTGAATTTATTTAATACACAAGTTTCACAATTTGAGTTGAATTACTGAAATAAATGAACTTTTCCACAACATTCTAATTTATTGAGATACACTTGTAAGTAAAGGCAGTCTCTGTGCTAATCAGTGAGTGGTGAAGGAATTCAAGGACGAGGTCAAAGGTCTCAGAGGGAGTCTCAGTCTGGATTCTCTCTACTGGAAATGAAATCATCCCCTCTATGGTGTTCACTCGAGAGAGTCACCATGTGTTCTCTTTTTGACTAATAATCTGAGGTTAAAGTTGATGATGTTGGAGGGGCTTTCCTGGTGTTGTTTGTTCAAAGCTGTGAGGAGTTAGTTAGTTAGTTAGACTTTCTTCAGGATTCACTCTTGGTCAAAAAAAAAAAAAGTGAATTGCATGGCAGCACAGGGTCCCAGACGTTTACCGTTAATGTAAATAAAGGTTAAAGATTATTTTTTTAAAAGCTATCAATAAGTGGCAGAAGTGGCTGCCAAACAAAAACTGCAAAATTAAGGTAAAATGTCCTAATTTATATCCTAATTTTTAAAAAACTTTTACAAAAAAAAAACACTTACTTTACAGGTATTGACTGGATTATCACTGTGAAACACTCTACATTTTTTTTTAACCATTAGTTAATAACAGCACACATGCTTTAGCTAATGTAACTATCACTGCATCAGCAACAGCACAGTTACTGCCTTTATATAAAGCAACATGCAGCATAACATCAGTGTTTCTTGGTCTTCTGCTGGACTGAAGCACAGACTCTACTCTTCAGCACAAACACAGACAACACAAACCCTTTAAATCCCAACAGAACATTACACACTAACAGATCTCTCTAGATCTCAGCAACTTCACTTATTACAAACCAGTCTTTCATACAAAACTTCTTATTAAGAATTAACAGAGGTTTAGATGTTGATGTTTTATTGAAAATAATAAAGTTTGAAGTCACCGTTGTGGAGATAAGTGTTTGATTTAGTTGGGCTCCTTAAATTTTTAACATCAGTTTTTCTCTGGTTACAGTAACTGGGTTTGTAAAGGACATTTTAGTTATAGCAAATTCTGATCAGATGAATTTGGTTATGTATTGATGATGAATATCTGAGTGTCATTACAAGACTGCTGTAAATAATGCAAAACTAACAGCTAATATACTCAGACATTAAACTCCTGATGAGATGATTGAATCAGGCCACTATATGATGATTAAATCATCATCATCAATAAGTAACCAAATTCATCTGAGCAGATATTCTCTCGCAAGTTCTGCTATAACAAATGTGCTTTAGAAACACAGTTATAGCAGTCAGAGAAAAACTATAGTTAAGAAGTTCAGGGTCAAGAGCCCAACTAACACAAACACTTGTTTCCACAACGGTGACTTCAAACTTTATTATTGTCAATAAAACATCAACATCTAAACCTCTGTTAATTCTTGATAAGAAGTTTTGTATGAAAGAAATCAAGTCAGACTGGATTGTAATGAGTGAATATGCTGAGATCGAGAGAGATCTGTTAGTGTTTCATTGCTGCCAGTCTTGTTACATGTTATTTATTTATTTATTCATTCAGTGAAGGTGTTTGATAATTAATAATATTGTAATAAAATATAAATAAATTGTAATAATTTAGGAAATACTGTAAATTAACAGTGATTTCAGCCTATTTAAACAAGGAGATTTTACTTTAATTTTAAGGTTTTGTTTGGCACCCTGTGCTGCCAGTCATTTGACAGCTTTTTTTTACCTTTTTGTTTTACAGTGAAGGTGTTTGGTCATAATAATTCAGGAAATACCTGTAAAATAACAGTGTTGTCAGCTTATTTAAATAAGGAGAATAAATAATGTTTTTTGTTTGGCAGCTGTTGCTACCAGTCATTTGACCATTTCATCATCTAACGGTTTTGTTTTAATTGTATTAATTACAGATTATTATTATTCTAATTTTACATAAATTTATGTCTAATTTAAGAAAACATAAAAATGTGAATTACTGTAATTTGTCATTATTGTCATAATGCTTAAAATAACAGCCGAGTAGTTAATTTAGAGATAATTTTACAGTTTTGACCAATTTAAAATAAAAGAAAACAACCTGAAAAAAATCAGTTATTTTTCATAAAATTATGATTTTTTTTTTCTCTACAGTGCAGTTTCGACACACTTCTGATCACATTATTACTGTCTGAGTTAATTGAACACTGCTCAGAGAACATTTGGTCCCGTGTTAAAGTAACACTGAAGCAGAGTTAAAGTTAATGAGATAATTAAGTGATGATTGATCATTAGTGATGAACAACTGCTGTTAATAATTCATTTTATTATTTTACATGATTCTTGGTGTACAAAACCCAATATTATTTGTTTCTTTAAATATAGTGAACAATACATCCAGAGAGAGACATTTAATAACTCATGTTATTTTATAAATGCTGCTATATTTTATTTGCTTGTTTATTTTCAAATAGATCCTTATTTATTTTTGGAAAGTGTCTAATGACAGAGGAGCTTTAAAACCTTTTTCTTCCAGTCCAACAGCAGTGAGTCAGTGAAGGACGATGGCATCTGTTGAGCAGCATTGTGACACACCAGATGAGCCGGAAGAAGAAAAACTGAAACACAAGCAAGGTAATGAACAACAGAATACCAGTAATGCTAAAATTCCCAGGTCAAAAAAGTGCAGTAAAATACACTTTATTCAAGTGCACTTAGTACACTTCCGTAATGTACTTAAAGTGCTCTATTTTCACGCACTAATTTTGTGCTTACTATGCTATTAAAATTATTATTTAGTACTTCTTAAGATAATCTGAAGAACATCTAAGTGTACTCAACTGTGCTATTTTGTGAATATGAACTAAAATGTGCTTTTAACATACTTTCTACATACATAAAAATACATAAAGTATTTAGTTACTACAATTATTTAAAATAAAAGATTAATATATAATGAATATATACAAAATGTATATATAATGTATTGCCTACATATTTTAATAGAATAAATAATTAATTTCAAATGTATTGTAACCATGTTAACATTCCCTTTATATGATATTTAACTACATACTTAACTATATATGATACTTATGTTTATGGTGTCTTTAAATAGCACAATCAAGTACACTTTTAATAACACTTTTTTCACATTAAAAATATATCACTTCAAGTACTTTATGCTAAAAGTATACTTGCTGTTAAATTGTGAATTTGGGTACACATCTAAACACATCTAAATGAATAATCCAATCATATGCTATTAGTGTGGGAAATAACAGAGGATTCAGATGTGAGTTCAGCAAATAAGAGTTTATTAGAGGAAGCAGAGATCAGATGCATACAGATGACAGCGAACAGTCCAGGACTGTGTTCCCTAAAAGCATCGTAAGCCTAAGTACATCGTAGACCCATTGCCACCAATGCATCTATGATCAACTTAGACTTACGATGCTCTTGGGAAATGCAGCCCAGAGCAGGAGCGAGAAACAAGGCCAAAAAGAGCTAGAGCGCTTCCAGGACGAGACACCACAAAAACACCAACGATCTGACAGTACAGAGAGAGGCCCTGTCCACGCGAACACGGTTATTTTTAAAACCACAGCTTTTTCTATGCGGTTTGGCCCGTCAGCAGCAACAGGTCACTGAAACTGAAACATTTTTGAAAACTCCTGCCAGGCTGAAGATTTTCAAAAACTCCGGTTGCAGTGTTATCATGTAGACCACTAAACCTGAGATTTTGGCTTGTGACGTCGGAGCCTGCGCTGTTATCTCCGCCTACTGGAAACTTTCTCAGGCTTCTGATTGGCCAACATGGCTTTAGGGTCGAGATTATATCGCCACCTGTTGGTTTGGTATGCTCTTGACAGTGCTTCATAGCATGTGCTTGAGTTTTCATGTGGATGGAGATTTTTTTAAAAATGGAAGAAGGAAAAAACTCTGTTTATGAAATACCCGTGTACGTATGGCCTCAGAAGCAAGGCCATTAAATAGTGGAGCTGATGAGCCACAGCTGCTACTGACCAGCTCATCAGCAGAGGAGCACACACACACACACACACACACTCTCTCTCACAGAGAGAGGGAGAGAGAAACAGCGGACCTGTGACAATTAGTGCAATTATAGTAGCCTAAGCACAGTAGCCTACAGGGTTTTACTAGTAATGCATTTCTACTGTATTTTTCATGAAAATCCAAATAGAAAGTTGTGATAGTATATATAAAAAAGCACTAAAATTGTATGTAAAACGATTGTAGCACACTTTTAAGCAATGCAATTATAAAACACTTTATCTGACTACACTTAAAATCAGTTTAAGTGATAATGCTAATTAGTTTATTTATATTAAGTATACTTAAGTAGCACAGTTGGGAAAATGTACTTATAACTATTAAATTATCAATATATTTTAAATAAAATCAATTTCATTTAAACTTAGGATAACTATATAAAAGTGTACTAACATTGAACTCATTTTTAAATCATTCAAAGCACACTTTTAAGAAATACACTAATAAAAGTCCTCTGTATATTTTTGCAGTAGTATACTTTATTTCAATGCACTAAAAATCAACTTAAATCTCAGTGGTATTTAGTACACATTTACAATTGCACTGAAGTACTAAAGTAGAAATATACTTTTAATTAGTGTATTTATAGTGTATAAGTTTTACCATTTTATTTAGCACAAAAATAAGAGTGTACTACAAATGTACTTGCTGGTATTTAAGTATTTTTTTAGTGCATTCAAGTGTACTTTTTTTCACCTGGGAATTGTCATTTAGGAAATGTAATGAATCTCTCTGTCTGTATTCCAGTCCAGATGAGCAGTGGTGTTCAGACTGGAGTCAGTGTTGATCTGAACGCTCAGACAGGAGCAAGCTGTAAATACTCCCATAATCACTGAAAACACCATCACATCACTTGTCATCAACTACAGCACTGCAGGACACGGTACTGTCACTATAACTGTGCCGACTGAGACACACTGCTTATTAGCAGTCAGTGAAATAATGCTGAGTGTTTGTGAACCCTAGTCCGATTAAAGTTATGTAAGAATTAGATTTCTAATTCTTGTCAGTGTCTTGAAACGGGTGTCTAAGATAAACTCACACACAAAGAAGATGAAGGCAAATAGTCCTTTAATATAACACTGAACAAAGATGTGTTCAAAAAATGATAACGCGGCAGGTAGAAAAAAAAGGACAAGAAACATACATCACTTGAAAAATAACTCCTTATAAAAATACAAAGGAGGCTGTGTGACATTTCTTCACTCACACATTCTCTATGGTGACTAAACATAAGGGAAGTGAATGGTGACTCATGATACACTCAGGAGGAGAATAACAGGGAGGACTGTGAGAGACCTCTAAATATCTCCGTTAATTTATGATAATATTGTTCATAGGCAGATATGCGTTACAGTATTTTCTTTCATGTATCTGTATATTTTGTCACACACTTTAGTTCTTTTTTTCTTTTTTACTCACTGTTATTTTTCTTTCTTCTCACAGAGCCACAAAAACTCTCAGAGACGGCAGAGGAACACACGGAAAAACAAGGTCTTATCAGTCGTATTCAAACCTTTTTTTCACTGTATAAATCACAGTTAGTGTAAGAATATCAGTGGCAGTGACCCAAACACTTTTTTTGACCCATGTTGTTGGGAGGGAGCATTATTAATATTATAACAGAGGTGAAATGTGTGGAGTGATGTACAGTGTCACCAGATCTAACCAGATTAGTTTCTTATGCTCAAATGGCATTAAAAAAAGCTTATTTTTCAGGTTAGACCAGTCATTGCACATACACAGTCCTAAGAGCACATCTCAGGATGCTGACTGTTTCTATAGCAACCGAAGTTCATAAGTGCAGCTGCAGTGACGTGATGACTTTACCAATTAACAACCGGATTTTTTATTTAGAAGCAGGACTATTCCACCATTTTGGGCCTTACACTTTCTCCCATTCAAGTATTATATGTGCATCATCTTTGAATATTTAAAGTCTTTGGTGTTATTTTCAAAATTAATTTAATTACAATAAGTTGAATGAATTCTGACGAGGCTAGGCTGATGCAAAAGCTTTGTCATGTTTCTTTAAAAAAATGAAATCTGGTTTTTGCTTTTTCCCTGTTTTATTAACTTAATCGGATTTTATAACAACAGATTTGATTCTGAAACAATTCTTGGAAACTCACAAATCCAACATGAAGAAGAAAGCAGAACGTATTTTTGAGGGCAAGAAAGAAAATAAAGCACAACTCCAGGTTGTTTACACCGAGCTCTTCATCACAGAGGGAGATATGAAGGAGGTTCATCAGGAACATGAGATTCTGAAGATCGATGATGCTTTCAACAAGAACAAACAAACACAGTACAAACCAATCAAATGCAATGATATATTTACATTATTAAGGAAAAACAATGAGGAAAAGATTGTGCTGACCAAGGGAGTCGCTGGCATTGGAAAAACAGTCTCTGTGCACAAGTTCATCCTGGACTGGGCAGAAGGAAAAGCCAATCAGGATATAGCCTGTGTGTTCCTGCTTCCATTCAGAGAGATTAACAGAATAAAAGACAGACAGTTCAGTCTCCATGAGTTTTTACAGGTATTTTATCCTGAAATGAAGAATTTGGTAAAATCAAGGCTACATGCCAGCTGTAATCTGTTTATATTTGATGGACTTGATGAGAGTCGACTGCCTTTAAATTTTGAAAGTGAAATTCTGCAGAGTTTTGAGGAAAGATCACCTGTAGATGTGCTGTTCACGAATCTGGTCAAAGGTCAGCTGCTTCCATCAGCTCTGGTCTGGGTGACCTCACGACCAGCAGCAGCCAATCAGATTCCTCCTGAACATGTGGGTTTGTTCACTGAGGTGCGAGGATTCACTGACAAACAGAGGGAGGAGTACTTCAGAAAAACAATCACAGATGAGACTCTGGCTGACAGAATCATCTCACACATTAAGAAGTCTCGTAGTCTTTACATTATGTGCCACATTCCTGTGTTCTGCTGGATCACAGCCAAAGTACTTCAGGATATTCTCATCAAGAACAGTGAAGAGAACATCAGCACAACACTCACTGAAATGTACATCCACTTCCTGCTGATACAGATGAACATGAAGAACCAGAAGTATGATGAAAAGAAAGAAAGACAACGTACAAAGCTCTTACGTTCAAATAGAGAGATGATTTTGAAGTTAGCCAAGCTAGCGTTTGAACAGCTGAAGCAGGAAAACATTGTGTTCTATGAGGAAGAACTGGAAGAATGTGGTATTGATGTGAGTGAAAACTTCACAGGATTGAAGGGTGAAGAGTTCACAGGAATGATCACTGAGATCTTTGAGATGGAAGCTGGACTTCATGAGATGAAGGTCTTCTGCTTTGTGCATCTGAGTGTTCAAGAGTTTCTCGCTGCAGTGCATGTGTTCCTCTGTTACCTGAGCAAGAACATGCAGGAGCTTCAGTTTTTCTTTGATAGTCCCAAAGAAAATATCACATTGCAGGAGCTACTGCAGAAGGTTGTTGATAAAGCCATGAAGAGTAAGAGAGGACATCTGGACCTGTTCCTGCGGTTTCTGATGGGCATTACACTGAAATCCAGCCAAAACCTGCTCAAAGGCCTGATCACATGCACTGAAGACACCACAGAGAGCATCAAACAAACAACTGAACACATTAAACAAGTACAAAACAAGAAAATCTCAGATGAAGCTTCAGTCAACCTATTCTACTGCTTACTTGAGCTCAAGGATCATTCATTATATGAGGAAATCCAGAGATACTTCAGTTCAGATGCACATCCAGGAAGAAAACTCTCATCTTCAATGTGTTCAGTGCTGACCACAGTACTGCTGATGTCAAAGGAGGTGCTGGATGAGTTCAACCCAAAAAGATTCACTTCAGAACAAGCAGGCTTTACAAGACTTGTTCCAGCTGTGAGATGCTGCAGAAAAGCCCTGTGAGTATCTGCTGTTTGATAAAATATTATATTCTACATCACTAAACAATTAAATGTTGAAATATTATGTAAAATATCTTGTTTTCATGATTACGAAGGGTAAAATAAGTTATTGCAGAAACACTGAACATCAGAAAATAACTAGCATAACCTTCTGTTTTGGCAGATTTGACGGCTGTGGTCTTGATGAAACATGCTGTGAAACTGTATCTTCAGCTCTCCAAACATCAGACTGTCATCTGACAGAGCTGGACTTGGGTAGCAATCACCTGCAGGATTCAGGAGTGAAGCTGCTTTATGATGGACTGAAGAGTTCACACTGTCAGCTGAACACACTGAGGTTTGATATTCACTTAATCACTATGTTACAATATGTGGATGAATTGGTGTTCATCCACATATATCATAACTATAACTAGCAGATTTTCCCATTTATATTGTAGAATGAATGTATGAGTGATTCTTCTCCAAGGACACAAGGCAGGCAATATCTACTCAAAAACCTGATGAGAAAACAATCAGGGTTTCCAAGCATCCTGGAAAACCTGGAATTTTGTAATGCAGTTTTCAATTATGAGAAATTAAATAATACCTACATTTCTTTAAGTGATTCTTTTGAAAAGTTTGTTTCAATTTACAATTTCATGTCAATTTAAAACATGTTCCCTTTCTTTATGCATTTATTATAGTAGCTCTATTTTCGCTTCGTCAATCAAATCCTCTGCACACTGTTATATTACTTTTTATATATATTACTTGCCTCATTTCAGTAGGACAGATTCAGTGTGTTGATAACATGACCTGCACTGTGACCAATAACTGAGTCCTGAGACTGGATCAAATTATTCATGAGTTAGTTTGATTTGCAGCAAACTTAACACTCAGGAGTTGATCCTGAAGGATTTTTTGAACCTTGGAGATTTTTTGACATGCCCTAACATTTGTGCTCATTTCTGTTACTAATACCATTTTAATGTCTACCATTTTAATGCTTATGTTGTATTTAGGACAAACATGCAGTCCAGATTATGAACCTGATAAACGCATAAATATGGCTGTTTGTTTTGTTCTCTTCACAGGCTATATGGCTGTAATATCACTGCTCATTCTTGTGAGAGTTTGTCATCAGCTCTACAATCCTCAACCTCCCGTCTTAGAGAGATGGACCTGAGTAACAATGACCTGCAGGATTCTGGAGTGAAGCTGCTTTCTGACGGACTGAAGAGTCCAAACTGTCAGCTGGAGATACTGAGGTTTGATTTCAAACACTTTCATTGATTTTAATTTTTTCATTAATCATTAAAAATCACATTGCTAAGATTTATTCTGTTTGCAATTACTGTTTTTCTCATTCAGGTTTTCCATATGTAATCTCACTTCTCAGTCATGTGAGAGTTTGTCATCAACTCTACAATCCTCAAACTCCCGTCTGAGAGAGCTGGACCTGAGTAACAATGACCTGCAGGATTCAGGAGTGAAGCTGCTTTCTGATGGACTGAAGAGAAACTGTAAGCTGGAGATATTGAGGTAAATTGTTTTCCATAAAATGATTAACAACATGCTACCACATTTAGAGTGAAGCATGACACCCAGGGATTGAAATTAACTTTTTCACTCACCAGCCAATTTGGCTACTAAATTTTTAAGTTACCGGCCATTAATAACTTCTACTAGCCAAAAAAAACAACAACAAAAAAAACAGAAATAAACCAACAGCTTGAGGCTGTCTACACTGGAAGTGACAAATCGACCGGCACTCTTCGTGTGATATTGATTAACTAAATGAATTGATATAAATATATACATTTTCTGCCCCCTTATCTTGAATTGTGATCATTCTAACTGCATATTAATAGACTGAATCATGCAGTGAAAGAACGCACTCTAAATGCGCACGCGCACTAGTTAGTCTACCAGACTTCATCACGTAGTCGCGTCACGTATGAGTGCACTCTGTAGGTGTGTTTTGTTTTGTTTTTGCAATATACTCCATAATGTCATGATGTCTCACGAGTTCAGTATTTGCGTTAAACCTGCGCAGATTTTGCTTGCATGAACTTCCCCAAGAAATTAATGAGTGAACATAACTTACGAAAAGTAACCTGCCAAATTGGCTAGGGATTTGACAGCGTTACCCGCCACAGCTGATTTTTACCCGCATTTGGCGGGTGTTAATTTCAAACCCTGATGACACCGTATTCATTAACACAAAAAAACTCTATGGAAAAATAGTCCACTTTGAAAAATAGTGAATATTAACCATTGCTAATAGCAAAATAATCAAAACAGTATTACATTAAGGCAAAATTCAATAATGCTACAAAAATATAACAAATATAAAAACATGAGAAATAATAGTCAAGTCAAGTTACCATTATTTATACAGTGCTTTTTACAATGCAAATTGTGTCAAAACAGCTTAACAGAATTAAATGGGAAAATAGTGTGTCGTTCTCCTCTGGCCAGAGGAATCCAGCAGTTCAATTCCAACTGCAGCCGAGTCAGATTGTGCAGAGGACTCATCAGGTTCCTGTGGTCTTGTCCCGATGGCCATCTAGGTAATGAGGTCTTCGGGGGGGATCAGTCTCTGGGGCTCATCTAGGTGTCCTGGTCTCCGCTGACGTTCAGGGCTGTAGAGGTCATCTCTAGGTGCTGATCCACCATCTGATCTGGATACGGACTGGATCGGGTGGCTACGGGGACCTCGGAATAACAAAGAAACAGATTAATATTAGCGTAGATGCCATTCTTCTAATGATGTAACAAGTACATTGTGTGTTATGAGTGTTCCGGTTCGGCTGATCTAATTAATGCAGCCTAACAATCTTTAAAAACCCATCTCTTTAACCTGCTTACACATAACACACTAATATGCTTCTAATATTCAAATCTGTTAATCTAGATTTAAACTGGCAGAGTGTGTCTGCCTCCCGAACAGTGTTTGGTAGATTATTCCAGAGTTTGGGCGCTAAATAGGAAAAGGATCTGCCGCCCGCAGTTGATTTTGATATTCTAGGTATTATCAAATGGCCAGAGTTTTGAGAACGCAGCGGACGTGAAGGACTATAATGCAATAAGAGCTCGCTCAAGTACTGAGGAGCTAAACCATTCAGGGCTTTATAAGTAATTAACAAGATTTTAAAATCTATACGATGTTTAGTAGGGAGCCAGTGCAGTGTTGACAGAACCGGGCTAATGTGCTCATACTTCCTGGTTCTAGTAAGAACTCTAGCTGCTGCATTTTGAACCATCTGTAATTTGTTTATTAAGCGTGCAGAACAACCACCCAATAAAGCATTACAATAATCTAACCTTGAGGTCATAAACGCATTAATTAATATTTCTGCATTTGACATTGAGAGCATAGGTCTAAGTTTAGATATATTTTTAAGATGAAAAAATGCAGTTTTACAAATGCTAGAAAAGTGGCTGTAAAAGGAGAGATTACTATTAAATAGCACACCTAGGTTCCTGACTGATGACGAAGAATTTACAGAGCAGCCATCACGTGTTAGACAGTGTTCTAGGTTATTACTTGTGGGGGTTTTAGGTCAGATAATTAACACCTCTGTTTTTTCAGAATTTAGCAGTAAGAAATTACTCGTCATCCAGTTTTTTATATCGACTATGCATTCCATAAGTTTCTCAATTTGGTGTGTTTCATCGTGTTTCCTAACGATATTTCCCAAGGGTAACATATAAAGTGTGAAAAGTAACGGCCCTAGTACTGAGCCTTGAGGAATTCCATACTGCACTTGTGATTGATATGATACCTCTTCATTCACTGCTATGAATTGATGGCGGTCAGATAAGTACGATTAGAACCATGCTAATGCACTTCCACTAATGCCAACAAAGTTTTCTAGTCTATTCAAAAGAATGTTGTGATCGATAGTGTCGAACGCAGCGCTAAGATCCAGTAGAACTAATAGAGAGATACAACCACGATCAGATGATAAGAGCAGATGAATGTATTCATCTGGTTTTAGCCATGTTTCTGTCAAACAGAGCAAATCTAGGTTATGATCATTAATCAAATCATTTACAAAAAGTGCTTTTGTAGAAAGGGACCTGATATTCATTAAGCCAAGTTTTATCAATTGTTTCTGTGTATTGTAAAAAATTTTATTTGTTGAACATCAATTATATGGTCATAAATTGGTTTTGACGTTTTCTGTATTTTCTAGTTCGGGGAACAGACACAGTCTCTATAGTGTGATATCTAGGTGAAGGAGTCTCTATGTGCTGAGAATTAACTGACTTCTGTGACGTGAGGCGGCTAGCAGATGGTCGGTTTAGCCAGTCTGTCTGCTTCCTGACCTGGGCTCCAGTTAGTCAAGTATGAACTCTAAGACTATGTGCCAAATTTCTAGAGAGAATAGCGGCACCACCCCAGGAGGGATGAACACCATCTCTTTTCAACAGGTCAGGTCTGCCCCAAAAACTCGTCCAATTGTCTATAAAACCTATGTTGTTTTGCGGGCACCACTTAGACATCCAGCCATTTAGTGATGACAGTCTGCTATGAATCTCATCACCCGGTAAGTAGGGAGGGGCCAGAGCATATTACAGTGTCTGACATCGTACTTGCAAGTTCACACACCTCTTTAACATTATTCTTAGTGATCTCCGACTGGCGAAGTCGAACATCATTAGCACCGGCGTGGATAACAATCTTACTGAATTTACGTTTAGCATTAGCCAGCACTTTTAAATTTGCCAAGATGTCAGGCACTCTGGCTCCCGGTAAACAATGGACTATGGTGGCTGGTGTCTCTATTTTCACGTTCCGTACAATAGAATCGCCAATAACTAGAGCACTTTCACCAGGTTTTTCAGTGGGTGCGTCACTGAGTGGGGAGAACCTGTTTGATGTTCTGATCGGAATGGAAGAGCGGTGTTTTGACCCGCGACTATGCTGCCTCACAGTCAACCAGTTGCCCTGCTGTACAGGCGCTAATGCCGGAACCGAACAATGTACAGGAGTCCCTGAGCTAGTCACATCCAAAGCAGTATCTACAGCCCTCACATTCTTACTGTCCTCAACTAAAGTTTGGATGCGTGTCTCTAGTTCTAAAACCTTCTCTGTCAGCCTAACTATTTCCCTGCATTTATCACATGTGAATCCCTCATCGCCGACAGAGATAGATAAACTGTACATGTGGCAAACTGTGTAAATAACAATAGCAGGAGAAGAAGTCATTACTCACCGTGATTGATGAATGATACCAACTTAACTTACCACTCCACTTACCACTTACCACTGTTGTTTGATGAACTCGTGAAAAACGGAGCAAGAGAGAAATGAAAATGGAGCGAGAAAAAAGAAAACAATAATAGGCGCGAATAGCAACGCGAATGGAACCGCGAGTGACAAGCTAACCGGCTAACGAATGCTAACGCGCTGCACTCGCGGTTTTAGAAGCGAGCGATCAAATTAGTTTGATAGATAATACCAGAAATATGGTGGGAATTAAGTTATATATTATCACTTTAAACAACAGAGAGTGAAAGTAAGGTAAATATTCAATAAAAAAGCGGAGCTACAATCACAAACCGCACAACAGACAGAAACAGACTGAAGCAATCGAACTGTGACTCAGACAGAAAGTGTTCTTGAATAAAATGAATGTAAAGTTTTACTGGTAGTAGAGATGCTGCAGCCGAACACTGATGAGAGACACACAGACAGACAGAGAGAGAGAGAGCGTGTGTGAATTACCTCTCTGAGTCTGTCTAACAACTTCATTATTAACTGCATTAGTCTGCTAACAATGGCTCAGTCCTCCATTACTAGGTCGAAAATGTCATTTTAGAATTAGCAATGGAGGCGTTGGATGAGATGTGGAAGAAATAATCCTACTCACAATAGCATTTTAAGGACAAAAACTGGACGAATGCCTTGAAATATACCATCTGATCGATGTCTTGAGGTGTGGCAACCATAGTATAAGTGGAATAATTGACTCTGGGCTGTTGAATTATTAGAAAAGAATGCACACCCGAGGTGTAACGGTATATAACTCCTCTGCACATCATGGCCACATCACCACCTTGAGTTTGCATTATCTAATAATTCAACAGCCCGTCATCAATTTTTCCTTACATATTTCACTTACATAATAATAATAACAATAATAATAAACTGTTACAATTTTTTTTAATGAACATATTAATTTGACAATGTGAGTGACAATGACCATGAATATTTAGTGATTCACACCTGAGAGACAAAGGGCCTCCCATAATGAGCCATCAGTCAGTAATGTGTCTGTGAAGCTGGTAACAAAGAATGTGAGGAGAGTAAAATAATGGGGGTTTTGATTATTTGTATTTTATTTACAACACAGTATAATCAACATATTCATAATGAAGGTCAAAGACACATTATTGAGCACAATCATCTAAACAGAGACATGAACAGCAACACACCTTTGTGCCATTCCTAAAAAAGATCCTTTTCAACTGTAGAAACATGTAAACCCTACCTGATTTTTCCAAAGTGTTGAAAAAAAAGCAGCCCCATCATCAGTGGTCATGGAGCTTATTTTACCATATTAATGAAGAACATCAGCCCAGGGTAGTTGAACATCTGATGTTGGTACAGCGCTCTCAGAGAAAAACAGTTTGAAAAGAGTCATGAGAAAATCTGCAGAACTTACCTGTACTACAGGTATCTGATCACTAATAAATAAATAAACCAGTGAGCAGGGGTGGACTGTCCATCTGGATGTTCTGGAGAAGTCAGACGGTCGTCGGCCTGGCTGGTTCATCATCAAAGAAAAAGTGTCAAATTAAGTGAAGTTGATGGCCGACAAAAGGGGGGCGCTAATGCAATCTATTTTTGCTTATAATAAACTGAAACTGATGCAAAAGAGAGAGGGCTCGTGATGGCAAGCAAAAAATATGAAGATAAAGGCGGTTGGGAGAAGCTAAAAGGAATAAAAGTCAACAGTTACATCAGGTTACCTTTGCCCGTCTCTCTCACTATACACAGCATGTAGCCTATAGCACTATAGTAAAATCCCAGGACAACCCTAGTCCGAGCGTCCACTGCTGTTTATCACTCCGCATTGTCTGACATGAATATACCATTCATTCGTAAAGAGACAGCAGCGATTCTACAACGAGTTACACTTGAGAGATATTGAGTTAGAAAATAGAGTAAATGAAGTAGCCTAAAAAGTGATTGCTCCGATTAACACACACACACACACACACACAGATATATATGAATACTCCAATTGAAGAATGTAGTTTCAGTTTTCTAGATTTTATGTTTATTATTATGTCACATACACGTTTGCTTTCTGCTCTTTTTATGTAGATTTCAAGTATTTAAGTTCATATAATAATACATTTATTTCAGTCCCCTGCTGAAAAAAACAACAATAGGAACCATCAATAGAATTTGTAATGGTTTTACTGGTTATAATGGAAATTGTTATGGACCCTATTGGTCTCTGCTGATAATTGGTTGCCTATTATTGTTGTTAAATATTATTATTGTTAAAACCACTAAATCCTAATGGAACATGTCCCAAAACACACTACAGGAAAACATTATTTAATGGTTTTAATGATTAAAAGTTGATGGTTTGTAATGTTTGTAATGGCATTTGTAGTGGAAACCATTAGAATTTCTGTGATGGTTTCTATTATGTTTTTCAGCAGGGTCACCATGGGTTTTGTGATGTTATTTGCCATAAATGCTATACATTGATTGGTGTAATATTGTGAGATAGTAGCGGCTGTAGTTGTGGTAGGCCTATTTGGAAGAAAATCCAGTGCCGTTTTTTACTACCAGTCCGTCCCTGCCAGTGAGCATGTTAATATCAGGAGTAACTATATTACTAATATTGCCAATTCAGAACAAAAAACATGATTTTGTAGTCATAGACACACACAGGCTTTTATGTCAGAGAAACTAAATTATTATAGTTAAGCACATTATAAACATCTACGTTTGAGCAGATATTTTCAAACAGAGTATTTCACAGTAAACACTGGTCTAAACATTCATAGACTAACATGCAACATGTTACAGTGTAAACTCTGATGCCTCAGAATCCAAAAACATATTAAACCAGATCAGACTGGATTTATTTATGGAAGATATGCAGTAAATAATATAAGAAGAGCTTTAAATTTACAGCAGATTGGAAAAGACAGTAAAACACCCTCAATGCTTCTCAGCTTAGATGCTCAGAAAGCATTTGATAGGGTGGACTGGGTGTTTCTGTAACAAACTCTTAATTATATGGGATTTCATGACATTTTTGTTAAATGAGTAAAGGTTTTTTTAATAAAAAACTCTAAATCAAGAGTTTGAGTTAATGGTCACTGTTCTGAGTTTAGGTAGGGGAACTCATGAGATGTAATGTCTCCAGTCTTATTTGCACTTAGTATCAAGCCACTAGCGGAATTAATAAGGAGCGACACCAGAATACAGGGGATAAAGGATAAAGGAGGAAAGTGTCATAAGATATCATTATACGCAGATTGAAAACCCTCTTACATCTCTCGGCCCTCTTAGAATGCCTTAGAGACTATGGATTAGTTTCTGGATACAAAGTAAATGCTAATAAATCTGAGGCAATGATGATATCAGGACATTGGCCCACTCAGTTAGACAATGAGGTATCTTTTCGATTGTCTAGTCAGGGTTTTAGATACTTGGGAGTCATCCTTACACCCATGGCATCACGTTTATACATGGCTAACTACACAGATTTTTGAGATTATAAAAAAAAAAAGAAAAAAAAAGATGTAAGGCTCACGCGATTGGCCCAAGGAAGGTATCCAATGGTGGCTGAAGGTATCTTGCCTGTTCGGTCTTTTCGGTGCACAAAGTTATTAAATTTAAGTTAAATTCTAATCTGATCTCAAATTTAGATTGAAATACAAATTGGTCGTTTGTTTATGACATTTGATTATTCTAGTTAACTCTTTGCTATATATTAACTCGTTCATTAGGAATCTATGTCGCTCAGGGTGTATCACGTCGGCCGTTTTACGTTGGCGCCATGGTCACAAACCCTCCAGCCTGATCAGTAGCCAGAGGTTATGACTAATACTATTTAATAGACTGCCTCATGCTTGTCAATTTTAAATAGTGGTTCTGTTTAGCCCCCTACAGTCACCTATGTAACAACTTTTATATAACAACTTGAATAAAGCTTAGACAATAGTCAAAGGCTATGGCTAGTACTATGAAATATGCTAATACTTCAATAGTGTTTTTATCTAGCCCCCATAGTTGATCTAACTACATAACAACTTAACTAAAGCTGAGACAATAACCAGAGGTTATGGCTAGTACTATGAAGTATGCCCGAACCATGCTAGTACTCCAATAGTATTTTATCTAGCCTCCATAGTTAATGAACTGCATAACAACTTAACTAAAATCAAGTAGTTAGTCAGAAATCTAGATTCTCATCTGATGTGCACCATGCTCCATCTAACCTGAGATCTAGTATGTACTTAACCCTGGACGCAGATTTGCAGTAACATACGCCTTCACTTAATCTACTTGAGAAAATAATTAAGTCAGAATAAAGTAAAGGAACTTGAGTAAGTCAGAATAAAATCAAATGTAACAATTTATTATCAGTCAGGTAAATATGTATTATGCCAATTCAAAAATATCAAATCAATACAAGACATTAAAATTCTCAAAGATAATTCTAAAAGTAAAAGATGCATACCTGACTTTGGAAAAATACATTTGCATTTAATCATTTAGCAGACAATTTTATCCAAAGCGACGTACAAATGAGGAGAACAATAGAAGCAATCAGACCATCGAGAGAGCAACAGTACACAAGTGCCATGACAAGTCTCAGTTAGACTAGCAGAGTACACGTAGCTATCTAAAATATTTTTTTTTTTAATAATTTTTTTTTTTATTAAATAGAATAGGTAAGTGTTAGTATTAGTTAGTCAGGTGCTGGCGAAAAAGATGTGTCTTTTAGATGTTTTTTGAAAATGGCTAAAGACTCGGCTGTTGGAATTGAGATCGGGAGGTCATTCCACCAGCTGGACACAGTCCAGGAAAAGGTCCGTGAGAGTGATTTGGTACCTCTTTGGGAAGGCACCACAAGGCGTCGTTCACTTGCAGAACACAAGCTTCTGGAGGGCGCATAAGTTTGAACTAGCAAGTTTAGGTATATTGGTGCAGTGCCAGTTGTGGTCTTGTAGGCAAACATCAGTACCTTGAATTTGATGCGAGCGGCTATTGGTAGCCAGTGTAACCTGATGAAGAGAGGGGTAACGTGAGCTTTTTTTGGCTCATTAAAGACCACTCTGGCTGCTGCATTCTGGATCAGTTGCAGAGGCTTGATATTACATGCGGGAAGGCCCGCCAAGAGAGCATTACAATAGTCCAGTCTGGAGAGAACAAGAGCTTGGACAAGGAGTTGTGCGGCTTGCTCTGACAGGAAGGGCCTAATCTTCCTAATGTTGTATAAGGCAAATCTGCAGGACCGGGCCGTTGTAGCAATATGGTCTGTGAAGCTTAAATGATCATCGATCACAACTCCAAGGTTCCTGGCTGTCTTGGAAGGAGTTATGGTTGATGAACCCAGCTGTATAGAGAAGTTGTGGTGAAGTGATGGGTTGGCTGAGATCACGAGCAGTTCTGTCTTAGCAAGATTGAGCTGAAGGTGATGGTCCATCATCCAGCTAGAAATGTCACTCAGACAGGCTGCAATGCGAGCAGTTACCGTCGGATCATCTGGTTGGAATGAGAAGTAGAGTTGAGTGTCATCAGCATAGCAGTGGTAGGAAAAGCCATGCTTCTGAATGACCGATCCTAATGACGACATGTAGATGGAGAAGAGGAGTGGTCCAAGCACTGATCCTTGAGGAACTCCAGTAGCAAGAAGTTGTGACTTCGAAACCTCACCCCTCCAAGACACCCTAAAGGACCTATCTGAGAGGTAAGACTCGAACCACAGGAGGGCGGTTCCTGAGATGCCCATCTTTCTGAGGATGGACATGAGGATCTGGTGGTTAACTGTGTCAAAGGCAGCAGACAGATCCAGCAAGATGAGTACAGAGGATTTGGAAGCTGCTCTTGCCAGTCTCAGGGCCTCTGTAACCGAGAGTAGGGCAGTCTCAGTTGAGTGGCCACTTCTGAAGCCAGATTGGTTGTAGTCCAGAATGTTGTTCTGTGCAAGAGACAGAGAGAGTTGGTTGAACACAACTCGCTCAAGTGTCTTTGCAATGAATGGAAGAAGGGATACCGGTCTGTAGTTTTCTACATACACACTTAAAATACATACACACTTCATACCACGGGCTCATTCTGGCTACAGAAGGCCCCGATCCTCTTGTAACATTTCCTTAAATACCTCAGACCAAGACAAACATCCTCCAAGATGGAGTCAGGAACTAACAATTAGAATTTGCATTGATCAAGGCCTAGACGTGTTAACACCATTGGGGCACAGATGGTAATTTGCATGAAAGACACTGAGAAATGCACATCCTCTACAGTGAGCAAAATATATCTAAACTCTAAGGATCGGTATTACCTTTTAGTTTACTTCTTGTAAGAATGAGACCATTGTACCAGACGCACAGAGACAATTCAAATGATACCAAACATGGCTGTTATAATAACACTTGTATTAATGTAGAACATTATATTCTACTATTGACCATTCTGAGTGAGCTGAGTTAAGGGAAGGATGGGTGAGGGGAAGGTAGGGGATGAGAAGGAACTAATGCATAGGTGAGGGATACGTTTTCCTGCATTTTCTCTCAGTGAGATGTGGAAACAGATGTCTGTATTGGTGCTTTTCCACTGCGTGGTACGACTTGACTCGACACGGCATGGGTCGGTTTGTGTTTCCACTGCAATTTAGTACCGCTTTAGAGTGGGCGGGATTATTCACATGTCGTTATAGTTGCGCCGCCTCTACTCCCATGACTCCTGAAAAACTTTTTCATTCCGTGTCGCCCCATCAAGCTCTCGCTGGATCCGCTCCTCGGCTATCAACGAGAGGAACATCTGCACTTACTCAACAGACCATGAAACAGTTCAAAATAAGACTAAAAATACTTATGTCAAATAAAGATTGGGGGGGGGGGTTGAACCTTCCTAATTTTAGATACTATTATTGGGCTGCTCAGCTTAGGGCTATCACTGCTAGTCTTGGTGTTGATAAGGAGGCAGAAGAGAACAGAATTCACTTCCTGGAGTTTATTTGAAAGTTCTGCCATCCATGGATTTGCAAGCACAAAAGGGAGTGAAGAAAACAAATATATGGATACAGCATACTGTAAAAATTTGGTCCACAATAAAAAATAAACATTTAGAGGAGCAATAGACTTATCACGTGCAATAACTATTAAAGATAACCCAGATTTTCTTCCTCCTATATCGGATAGTGTCTTTAGTAGATTGGAAGGGAATGGTTAATATTATTGAACATGGTTTACCTACTAAAAATCATGTAGCCCATATTTATAGAAAACTAATGCAAGACAAATCTGATGACTCATTTTATACCAAAAGAAATTGGGAATTAGAGTTAAATACTAAAATAGAGGATGAGATGTGGTTAAATATATGTGCCAGCTGTCATAAGAGTATTAGCAGTCAAATATGGAAGAAATTTGAATGGAAGATGAAATCAGATTCTTAGGCTCCAATCAGGATGTGACTGCAGATTTACATTTGAAATCGGACTTTTCTGTTTGTTTGGTTATTATTTATCCATTTGTTTTATTTATTATTATTTTTCCCAGTAATAATTTTATAAGTAATGCTATGTGTTATTGTTATTTTATAAAAAATGTAAAAAAAATACAGTAAAGAAACACTCATGCCTGTTTAGGTCATATAATCTATTGTAATAGTATAGCTGGATCAAATGGCAGTTCACATTGCGTTATCTTCTGAGGAAAATTCTGGCTTATTCTTCTCGCAGTTTTCATAAAGTAGTTAAAATGC